>CAHIKZ030000509.1:0-72500 GCA_903632075.3 Acanthosepion pharaonis | reverse complement strand
ACAATATCAACCATATCAAAAACTATCATGGATTCAATAACAATAACAACATTTATTCACTTTTGTTTAGTAGGCAATGAATTACATCATTTAGCATTCTTCATAGTTTACCTTGATTTTCAGTTAGCCTGAAGTAGATTTATGAACATTCTTAAATTTAAAAATTTCTGAAAAACAAACATTTTTACTTCTGTTTATAAATACTTTTTGCTTTGATAAAGTCCATCGGAGGACTAAATACATCGGCTAAGAAAAATTTTCTTTTGTATTTATTCATATTGTCTTTTTACAGATATATATTTTATGCTATAAATATAACATACCTTAAAACTATATTTTACCATTGACACATGTATACACCTAAAGAAGCTGCTGCTTCTTTGTACCATGTCCCCTCAGGATATAGGTTATCATGACATCCCACAACTTCATATCCTTTGTAGCTCTTAATAAATTTGGTCTTTTTGTTATTTCTTCTAAACCTTGTTCTGCCATCCATTTACTCAAGCTCACTAAGTTTGTTATGAATTATTTTCCTCTGTTCACCTTGCCTTCAATCTGTACTGTGAGTATCAGATTTTCCAAGTCCTCTTTCCTCATTATGTGCTCTAGAAATTTTAACTGCCACTTGCTGATAAATATAAGTTTCCTTTTTGTTTCTATTTTCTCTAAAACTTTGTCGTTGCTCACATGTTTGATCTGTGGTATCCTCAGCATCCTTCTGTAGAGCCACATTTCTGTTGTTTCAAGTCTCTTCTTCATCTTTGAGGAGATACGGGATTATAGATATCATGTAACAGTTTAGTACTCTTAAAGTACTACTAAAAAAACAATAAAGATATTATTAAGAAGTAACAAATACAACATTTTCATTATCCTAAACAGGACTGATTATAACAAAAACAACTTCCTTTCTCAGCAACAAAGATAAATAAAAAAAAACAAAAAAAAAAAAAAAATACTACCAGCCTCCTCAAAACTCAGATTAATAAACTGGTTACAGCTAACAAACTCCATAAAATTGTGGGTGAATATTACCCTGGCTACTTATAAGGGAACATAAAAATACACACATCTAACACTCCTCTATATCCCATAATCTCACAAATCCCAACTATTAGCAAAATCCCTAAACCAATTGATGCTTCTATACTTACTCAGTAAATATAGCATTAATTCTATGATATAATTTCTTGACATATTACATTCTAACAAACTAAATAATGGCATCCTAGCCTCAGTAGACATTGAAAGCATATTCACTAATGTCCCAGTCAAAGAAACCATAGATATAATCATGCAGAATACATACAATCACCCCTCATTCCCATCTTCTAAAATTAGATCACCAACTATGTAAAGACTTCTATCATGTATGATCCAAGTATGTTTTTATAACCACTATGGCAACATTTATACACAAACTGATGGTGTAGAGATGGTTCGGCTCCTAAACCAACTTTATCGAATTTCTACGTGTCAGGTAGAAAACAAAATCTTCAATAATTCTACCAAGCCATCCACCTCCACCCACCAAACACATACATTATATCAACGATATCTTCATATTAGCAAGCAACTCAAGAAGAAATAAAAAAGCTGAAACCTTTGAAAGTAAGTCTTACACAAACTCAGTATTAACAATAAAATCCATTTCCTGGATATGATGTATTAGTCGATGTCAACAACCATAACTCAACCACCTCTCTTTACAAAAAATAACAAGAGCAGAAACTTGTGTTTACTTAACTTCAAAAGTGAATGTCCTCACAGATACAAAATAGCTGTTATAAAAACACAATTTACTAGATCAAAGTAATGTCTTCTTTGAACATATTATTCTATAAGGAACTAAGCAACATTAAACAAACTCTAATCAACAATAACATTCCTAACAATCTCATCCAACAACAAAAAAAAAAAAATTAGCCTTAATAAAAATTTATAAAAAATAGCACAAGACCTCTCCCTGTGGCAAACAAAATAAACACTGCATTAGCTTTATTCTTTCCTAATCATATGCACCCTAATTATAAACATGATGAAAGAGCAATTACAACCATTATTCAATTGCACATATCGCTCAATGCCCTTAACAAACACCTAAGATTCATCATCTGCTATAAAAAGTTTAAAACATCTCATTTAATTATTACCAACAACACAGGACCTCAGAAATCTCTCTTATGTAAAAATAATATTTCCTATGAATTCTCATGCACCATGATAGATTACATCTCCAGTATTAATAATCAAAAAACAGCATTAAAAAATTATATTGGGCACACATGCACCATACTCTTTCAGATTGACCTGTCACCTCTCAAAACTTAGTGGAATCCATGTAAACATCAATCAGTGCATGATAGATGACCAAAATACAACTATTAACATAAGACAAATATTCGTGGATAATTCCAAAATACTCTATACCACCCAGTGCAAGGAAAGACTTAAAAACATAGAAGCTATTATTATATAGCCTATATTAAATAAAATATCATTCACTACATGAGACAGTACCTTGGAGTGTAAAAACAAAATAAAATGATTAAAAAAATAAATCGCATTCATTTTTGTGTGGTCTTGTTTCCAATCATTACACATAGCATCATGTTAGACTCCCAGCTTTCCAAAGAATATCAGGATGTAGACAAAGGAATTCTATCACACAGGTACCACATTACTTCCTGATAATGACAGTCATGGTTGAATTCACAGTTTGGAGTACAATATTCAACACCTTATTTGAAGGTTGATAAAATATAATATAAAATTTAACAGAAAGACCATGTCAGCTCTTTTTAATCAAGCTTGTTTGGATGAATGCTTGCTGCCTGAATATACCTTATTCATATATATATATATATATATATATATATGCAAAATTTATGTATATATGTAGATTGAGATAGTTATGAACAAAGATTGATAGATGTTCATAAATTGTTTTAAAATATTGAAATGGTGTATCTTTTGAATGAATTATAAAATGTCATTCATGGTGTAAAGCAAACATTAAATAAATGAATTCCCCACACAAATATACATGTATTTAATTTAAATATTTTCATTTAATTTAGAAGTGAAGTTTTATTAAATTGTTTCTCTGCAACAAAAGCCTTAAATTAATGATTAGAAGAGATTGTTTTTCAAATGAGCAAAAGAAAGGAGATTAAAATTATGAAGAAAGAAAATGGAAACTAAAATCACATTCCAAAGAGAATTCCATCTTGAAAACTTTCTAGAACAGATACATCTCTGAAATTGTTTTAGATATCAAATAAATAAAATCAATAAATAAAGTCAATTATAGAATAAAAAATAAAGATTTTCCTCTTGTTTTCAGCCCACTTGAAGTTCTGTTTTTAAAAAACTGAAAAACAATGTGAAGTGCTTAAAAAAAAATATGGTGAGCAAGTAACCAATAATTCTTGTCAGAATCAGCTTTGGGCAGAAAATATGATTTAATTTATCACTTTCCTTCTTTTTATTGTTTTGTCTGAAAATGAGATTCCATAATGCAGTTGCTGCAAGCTTTGGACAATTTATTTTTATTTCTTATTCTGAATGATGAGCAATAAATGTTTTACATAGTCTTCATGGTTTGCGGGGATGCAAATCATTTTCAAGTAATCTTCTGAGCAATCATATTTGGGATTTTTATGTTTGAAAAGTCAACTAAAATCATTCTGAGACAAAATATTTGTTCTCAATAACAATGTTTTTTGAACCTTTACATTTGATTAACTAATATGCGTGTACACATGCACACGTTTGTGTGTGTGTGTGTATATATATATATATATATATATATTTATATATACACACACATAACGTATGAGTAACTATGGACATTAAAATCAATATTGTATGGTGACTGTCAGTTTCACACCTCAAGCAATCTTCAGAACAATTTACTACTCCTTGCAGAGGCCTTGCATATAAGCCAGTTATGTCAAATAGGAATTTAGGTAAGGGTGAAACTTGCCCTTTCCTGTTCTTTATTTTAGGGTCAATGTTTTAAATTATTTATGATAATGACCTTGAATTTATTTTAATTATTTATTTTTTTTTTATTTATTATTTTTAAAATTTATATGCTTTCTTTAGTATTAAATTTTGGTATTTGAATTAAAATTCATTAAATTGAAATTATCAAATATTTAGTCTTTTGAGTTACAATCTGGTTGTAGATATTGTACAGAGAAATACAATAAGAAATTCATACTATGCTACCTGCAAGTATATCTGGACTTAAAGACTAAAAATATCCTGTAGCCTAAATCTAATAAGTTTCATTTCACATACCAAATTTTGAAATTGAAAAATACACTATATATATATATAAGCAAGTGTAAATGGATATAAATCCGACAGAATGAAGAAATTTTGAAAAAACAAACAAAAATCCTTAAATGTAGTTAAAATGAAAGAAATGTCGACGTCTGACGTTTCGGTTTAATAAACCTTTTTCAAGACAATATTCATCAAAATACAATTCAGTTCAATATGACAAATACGATGGACATAAAACACAAGTCTTATTCAGAACAGATAACTGAAAATTTTTAAAATGATCAGCCTTCCGTCTAACATGGTCACGCTGTCGTCACATGGGCGACGCTTTCATAACGTATTCCTAAAAATTTGTGATTATTTTGAAATGAAAAAGAAAATGAAAAGAATTCTATTAGGATCTAAAATTTTTATGTGTATCCTTGTCGAGCATCAATCTCGCTAAAAAAGGGGAAAATTTAAAGAAACCAGGTCTAGTATTCACCGTGCGTGAGATGGATATTATACCTGCTTCATAAATCCTCCTGAGATTTTTATTATGAAAATATTTTAATACTTTCACTGAATCGAAATCAAAATTATGATCTGCTTTAGTTGTGTGTACAACTAAAGCATTGTTAAAATTACCGAGACGAATATCTCGTTTATGTTCGAAAACATGAGATTTTAAGGACCTACCTGTTTCACCCACATATTTTAGGTCACAATTTTTGCATGATATTTGATAGATGCAAGCATCGGATGTAATATGTTGTCTGCATGTGCTATTTAATAAACTACGGATAGTCCTAGTAGGTAATATAGTAGTTCTAATTTTTAATGCATTTAGATTATGAGAGATATGTTCGGTCAAATGGTTATTTGGTAAAAAGATGCGACCAAACGAAATATTATCAGAGGCAGCTGAAATTGTATCTTTCATTGATCTAGTTGTAGTGGCCTTTGAGGTGTCATTTTGCGCTGATGAGTGAATTTTCAACGCTTTATTTTTAGCTCTCTGTAATAATTGTCTCGGATACGAAAGATTTGAAAAAGGTATCCTCAATATATGTAAATTCATCATTTAAATATTTTGATGAACAGATGCGAAGAGCCCTCAAATAGAATCAATAACAATACCCTCTTAGTGTTAGTATCATGGTGAGAGTAAAAATGTAAATAGTCATTTTTACATGTAGGTTTACGATATACTTTGAATTCTAATTTATTTTTATTTTTAATGAGTAATATGTCTAAAAAAAGGTAAGGAATTATTAGATTCAAGTTCATAGGTAAATTCTATAGTAGGTTCTATTCTATTTAATCTATCAGTAATCTCGTTTAAATCATGCTTATGTGGGTAGATAAATAAAATGTCATCGATGTATCGAAAGTAATGTGTATCAGGTGGAATGACATCTTTAAAAGGTCCAGATTCAAGAAATTCTAGAAATATGCATGCTAGGAATCCAGAGAGGACTCCCCATCGGTAAACCAAATTTTTGTTTATAATAAATATTATTATATTGGAAGAAACAATGTGAAGTGCAAAGGATGCATAATTTGATGCATTTCGAGATAGAGATAGGTAGCTTAAAGTCAATTTTCTTAAGGTGGTTCTCTAATTGTTTAATGCATTTATCAACAGGTATATTAGTATATAAAGATTTGATGTCTAAGCTAGCTAGTAATTTGTTATCTATATCAATATTTCTCAACTTGTTTAAAAGAGAGCCTGAATTCTTTAAATGTGCGTTACTTACGGTGCCCAGAATTGGAGTTAGAAATTTAGTTAAATACCTAGCGATATTATGAGGAGCTGAGCCTATACCCGAGATGATGGGCCTTAATGGAATGTTAAGCTTATGGGTTTTGGGGAGGCCATAAATTTTAGGGACGGTCGGGTGGTAGTTAATAAGAGAAAGCCAAATCTTATCTTCATTACATATGAGTTTCTTATAGGACCTATTAAATTCTTTTTAGATTCTTAGAAATTTGTATAGAGGTGATCTGTTCATAAGTGTCTCTGTCATTTAGCAAGTCCAACATTTTCTGGTTGTAAGCAATGGTATCCATGACAACAACACCGCCTCCTTTATCAGAAGGAGATATAATAATGTTATTATT
The DNA here is from genome assembly GCA_903632075.3 of Acanthosepion pharaonis. Lineage (NCBI taxonomy): Eukaryota > Metazoa > Mollusca > Cephalopoda > Sepiida > Sepiidae > Acanthosepion > Acanthosepion pharaonis. The sequence continues at coordinate 66,095 of CAHIKZ030000509.1, read as the reverse complement.
CATAGACAAGGATTTTAAGGCATTCATATACCTCTTAGGTAAATTGAATTCCATATTTTGGCCATTAAAAGAGGCAGCTAAAATGCCTTGGGTAAAACCTTTAAGGAAGTCAGAATCACTATGTTTGTAGTTTATATTTATCAGTTTGCTAATATTGTGGTCTTTTGAACCAGTTGCAAACTTTAGACCAAAACTAAGGGCTTCAATCTCCAAAGTGCTGAGTGTGGTTTTGGAAACATTGGTAACTAGATCCGTTCTACCCATATTCTTCCAACAGCTGCGATCACATAAAAGTATGGAATTTTAGTTTTAAACTCCTGATGTGTTTTTGATTAATTCTGGTCACTTCGGATCGAAGTCTCTCTGCTGTGATGCGAGACATGCTGTTTTTCAATTTTAGTTCACGTCCTAGAAGTGTGGCTTTTAAAAAGGTTGTTCCTCGGAAAACTTTAAATCTTTTACTGATGATTCCAGGTAAAGTTTGATATAGTCAGGGAAAATATGTGAAGATGATTTCATGATATTGGACAAGCCCGATGGAACGATTTTTTCATATATGCAGTTCATTAAGAAATCTTTTCTATTCTTGTAAGAATACGCGGAGACTAGTAAATTCTTGTATTTTCGGATAAGCTTGTAATCTTCCATGTTGTAAAAATGAATTTAGGTTTGTATTTTCAGTGGACAGTATATAAGCAAGTGTAAATGGATATAAATCCGACAGAATGAAGAAATTTTGAAAAAACAAACAAAAATCCTTAAATGTAGTTAAAATGAAAGAAATGTCGACGTCTGACGTTTCGGTTTAATAAACCTTTTTCAAGACAATATTCATCAAAATACAATTCAGTTCAATATGACAAATACGATGGACATAAAACACAAGTCTTATTCAGAACAGATAACTGAAAATTTTTAAAATGATCAGCCTTCCGTCTAACATGGTCACGTCGTCGTCACATGGGCGACGCTTTCATAACGTATTCCTAAAAGTTTGTGATTATTTTGAAATGAAAAATAAAATGAAAAAGAATTCTATTAGGTTCTAAAATTCTTATGTGTATGCTTGTCGAGCATCAATCTCGCTAAAAAAAGGGGAAATATTAAAGAAACCAGGTCTAGTATTCACCGTGCGTGAGATGGATATTATACCTGCTTCATAAATCCTCCTGAGATTTTTATTATGAAAATATTTTAATACTTTCACGGAATCGAAATCGAAATTATGATCTGCTTTAGTTGTGTGTACAACTAAAGCATTGTTAAAATTACCGAGACGAATATCTCGTTTATGTTCGAAAACACGAGATTTTAAGGACCTAAAAATTTTAGGTCCTTAAAATCTTGTGTTTAAATGCAACATCAATCAAGTGAGTAATAAAGCTAAGATGTAGAGTGCTCAATATGCTAAGTAGAGCAGGGATAAATGAAATAAATCCTAATGATCCAGCAATAACCTACTTAGGTTTTACCTAAATGGATCTTCAGGGTAAACTGGCTATAGAGGAAATGATATGAAACAGTATTTATTGATAAAACCACTAAAAACTAAATTAGCATAAAACCTCATGACAGAAGAAGATAGAGAAAAAAACCCCAAAAACCCAGAGCCTCTATTCAAATAACCAGAATTTCCTATGCCTACACCTATTTAAAATCTCAGATCTGATTTAATAAATTATTAGGTTCATCAGAATTGGCTATTGCTAATTTTTCCTAATAATTTATTAAATCAAAGATCTGAGATTTTAAATAGGTGTAGGCATAAGAAATCCTGGTTATTGGAATAGAGGCTCTGTTTTGTTTTTTCTATCTTCTTCTGTCACAAGGTTTTATACTAATTTAGTTTTTAGTGGTTTTATCAATAAATACTGTTTCATTTCATCTTTAGCCAGCTTACCCTGAAGATCCATTTAGATGAAATCTAGGTATTTTGTTCCTGGCTCTTTAGGATTTATTTCATATATATATATATATATATATATATATATATATATATATATATATGTATAAACAGGTTTTATTAAATTCAGCCAACAAGGACTATTTTTTTTTTTAAGCATTTCACCCCAAGCAAGGCAGGAAGGAGTGCTACTGGTTTTCAGAGAGTAACATAGAGTGAAGGTGAGAGAAAATAAACTGTGTATCGGAGCAATACAGATAAAAGATGAATGGGGTTCACAATATCAGAAGATGGCGATTGATGTTGCATTTAAATTTTTGAAGATTGTAATTATCAGGGAAGCAAGTAAACAGAAGAGAGTTCCACAGGTGGGAAGTGTGAGAAAATAAGCTGTTGGAATAGAAGTGGCAGTTACATTTAACTATTTCAATGGTAAAAGAGTGGGGGCTAGATGCTAGTCTAGTAGCACACTTAAATTTATGTATTCAGGGCACCAGGAAAAAAAAGCTTGACCAAGCAGTTGCTATGAAAATATTTGTAGTAATGACAGAGGGAAGCCTCATCACATTTGTGAGAAAGTGACTGGAGTCAGAATTGATTTCATTGCAGATCCTTCTTTGGATTTTGTCAAGAACCAAGAGATGAACAATTGGGGCATCAGACCAGTTATGGCAACAGTACTCAATGCATGGATGAATGGTAGATTAGTAGATATGTCAGATAGACTCTGATGAGAAAACCTTCTGGCACAACACAGTGAGCCAACTATTCTTGCAGCAGATGCAGCTATTGATTCAATGTATTTGTTCCACTTTAAGTCATTTGAAAATGTGAGGCCAAGAAGGTGTAGTGAGACACTTGTCTGGTGTCTAGCATCAACCATGCTAATGGTGAGCAGGGAATTATCTCTGTGGTGGCTAAATGAAAGCAACTTTGTTTTGGAGGCATTAAAATTTACAAGCCATTTCCTACTCCAGTTAACCACTGATTGAAGTTCCTTTTCAAGAGAAGCAGCCAGGTTGGCTTTGTATGCACCGCTGAGTTTACTATTGAGACAGGAGTAAATGGTAGTGTCATCTACATAGATACCTACTTGGGAATTGATGACATCAGGAAGATCATTGATGAAGATCAGAAACAGTGTAGGACCTCCACATCCATAAAGGATCTGGAAGCATGCCCATTCAGAAAAACCTTCATTTCACGATTTGAAAGGAATGGTTGGATTAATTCAAATAGTCATCCTGTATATCGTAGCTCTGAAGCTATGCAGAAGACCAGCATGCCAAATGCCTTTGAGATATCTAGAGCCACATCGAACTTCACTGTTCTTATCAAGAGCATGATATATATATTCAGTTATGGCCTTAAGTATATCAGCAGTAGACCAGGGAAAGGAGAATCCATATTGTTTGTCAGAGAGTAGGTCTTGAGAGGTAAGATGCTTAACCACTTTAGCATTGATTAAGTCTCAAAGACTTTGCCAAAAAGTGGTAAGAGACTCTGATAGGGTAGTAATTAGAGGGGTCAGAAGGTTCTCCAGCATTCTTAAAAACAGAGACTACAGATGAGGACTTCCAACAAGCTGGAAAGCAGGAAGCATTGAGGCAATAGTTATATCATTTGGAAAGAACTGAGGCCAGCTCAGTAGCATATTACTTTAGGACATCACCTCCACTTGCCTTATTGGGTTTAATTTAGAAATGATGTCCAAATGTTTTATTGTATTTTCCCAATGTTTGAATTAGATTTTTATTGGGATCAAAATTGTGATAAACTGTCTGTTTTTTTGTTTTTTGCTTATGTTTTGTTTTGTTTTGAAGTATTTTTGATTGTTTCAGTCATTATAAAGAACTGGGTATTGTCATTGTGCTAGATAAGACTTTCTTGATGACATCCTGGCATATTTCATAGTGATGGCATTCAAATCAGTGCAAAGTGACATCATGCATAATGGTTAAATGGTGATAGATCACACTGACAAAGCATTTACACATATTATTTTTTGTATGCATATGAAATATTTTATATACACTTTGAAATACTGTCTTCTGGGTGTGAAAAGTATTTAATGTGTTTTTTCTTTTGTATTATAATGGCTTCTAGAATCTTCAGTCTTTCCTTGAAGTGAGTGGTGTATAGTATTTTGGTATTATCTACTAATATATTGATATTTTGTTTTTTGTGATGGGATGATTGATATGTGCCCAAATTGTACAAATTTCACAAGTCAGCCTACAAGAGTGTGTGGTACAAATGTGGCTAATGTAAGAATTTAATGTTATTTTTGATTATCAATATTGGAGATGTGATCTCTCAAAGGTCATGGTAATAGTAATATTATCCATTTCCTTATATGGAAACATTTAGCATACATTGTCAGAACAGCCAGTGCTATTTTCACTTGAAATTTTTAAAATCTTTGTAGTAAAAGAATTTTTCAGGAAAATAGGTTTTTCAAGTTGACTAACTGTTATTGTTCTTTACTGTGGACCATCAATATCTTGATTTTGTTCATTATTTTCTCTTTGATTTACATGTGCTATCCATTTTAGTTGCTACTGATGTTGAAAGGTCTCAAGTGATATGGTTTCTGTTATTTGATACAGTTCTTTCTCTGTGATTCTATCGTGACAGTTCCTGAGGTTCAGAGAATGTTGGTCCCCTATATACTACATTAAACTACAGTTATTTTTAACCATTGATCTGAGGAAGAAGTTGTATACAGTGAATGTTTAGACATTTCTGAATTGGTTTGATATCATGCATGACATTCATATGAATGTCTAAATCTGACAAGCCTATTGAAGAACATTAGTTCTTAGTTTAATGTTTTGGTTTTGTGGTATCTTGCAGTATTGGACAAAACTATTCCAAATACAGCTTATTCTATTAATTTCCTTCACTCCTATACTAAATATTTATGACTGATCCATATACTGAAGTATTGGATCTGTTTAGTATTTATCAATTTCACATTCTGAATTTTTGTGATGGATTCAGGGTAAGTGACATCACTGCTATCATTCCAAGTCATAGTTTCTGTTTTGGAAAGGGTTATCTTGAGTCTTATTTCTAACCTAATTATTACCAATAACTCAAGACCTCACAAATACCCCAGATATAAAAAAAATGGCAAGATGTAACTAACAAAATCTAGTCTAACACACTGATAGCAACTAATTCTTGATGATGACTGAGATGGTTAAAAGTACTTGACAAGAACACAGCATGTACTTTGGACAGTTTATCCATAATTTTAATTTGGATGTGTAACAATTTATTTTAAAATTGGAAAATATAATAAAAGATAAAATAGAAAAACCTTGTCAATTAAATTTAATAAAATTTGTTTGGATGAATGCTTGCTACCAAAATATACCATTATATATATATATATAGGTGGTGATGGCTTTATCACAATTCCAAGTATTTAATTTTTTTTGCTGATCTCTTCCTTTATGATGGTGGTGTTGATAACTAGACCAATTCTTGCATAGAAGAGCTGAGGATATTTGATTGCATGGTAATGTTGGAGGAGGAGGTTGATATTGTCAAGGCTTGCGCTCTTGGTGTATGACTTCTTCCTTTTTTCTTCTGGTGGTTTTGAAGTTTTTGGTTCTGATGATGATGGAATACTGCCAGTTGGTATGTTCCTGAGCTTGTGTTTCACACAATTTAGGCTCAAATCCATTGGCTTTCAGTGTTGTTTTGAGTTAGTTCTTATATTCTCAAAAAGGACAACCCTGTGGTCTTTTTCCCTGAAGTGAGCTTGCTGAATAAGACTTAACATGGAAACCTTGACTCTTTTATTTTTGCTACATGTCTTGACCATAGAAAATGGAGTATATATATATATATATATATATATATATATATATATTCATGCATGTTTTTGTAAAGAAGCATCTACAATATTAGGGAGCTAACCAGAGATGGTAAAAATGCAAATGCCATTAAATGTTGGTCAAGTATATTTTAAACGTTTCATATAAACAATTATTTTTCTTTCATGGTGACTTTCGCTGGATTTCGCAATTAATTTCAATTATTCCCAAAATATCATACAAAATTTCAGGATTGCTGGTCTGGATTTGGCCCATAATGTTTTTAATTTGCTCACAAAGTCAACCTGATTCCAAAATGATATGATATGTTGGGCTACAGCCTCTTGGAGTAAAGTTGCAAAAGTATGACACATTGACACACTGACATTTCCATTATTATATAGATTTATTGTTTAACAAGATAAGTGCTTGTCTGTCCTCTTTTTATGTATATATTATTTAAATTTTGTTATATTTATGGAGGAAGAGTGCTCAGCATTTCTGAGAGCAAGTTTATAGATATGGTCATAGGAAAAAGCTATGCAAAATAGATGGAATATATAAGTGAATAAAATAATAAACACATAAACTAAAGATCATACATATAAATAACTTAAAGCATTAACCCTAAACAAAATAAGTGGGAAAGGTCAGTCTTGCCTATATCTCTTAATCCCTCAGTAGCCTATATATAGAGTCTACTTAAAAAGTAGTGACATATTGTTTTGAAGATCATTTGATGTATGAAACTGACAGTCACCATGATTTTTATGTCCCCTCTCTCAGTCAACTTTATATATATATATATATATATATATAAAGTTGACTGTCTGCACACACAAAAACAACTGCAGTTGTGATCATAGTCATTGTAAACTTCATGATCCTTTCATTAACTGCATAGTATATGCTTTGCCAAGGTTTTTGCATTCAGAGTTGTTCTCTCTCTCTCTCTATATATATATATAACATAAAACTTACTGAATACATAATGTGTATATTATCAGTAGATTCATTTCTGGGCTGAAAAAATAATTAAGAATTACTCGGAGATAATCGTAATTATTTCCAAGTCATAATATACGTTAACTAGATAATTAAGATTAAATATTACAGTAGATATTATATATATTTGGGAAATAGATTTATTTCATTCAAACAAATTGCCTATGGCTAAATATCTTTTCTTTTTTTTTTTGCACATACACTTTTTCCAATTTAAGACAGCATCAAAAACATTAATCTGTATTGCGAATAGATGTTTTATTTGTAGCAACCAAAGTGGGAAGTTACCTTGTCCTGAATTGCTGTTGCTGCTCTTAGTTCAATTTCAAAGGAGACAAAAGCTAGAACAATTCATTGATGACATAGTCATCTAAACAAACCTCTTAATTTACATTTTCTAAACAATGTCCACTTGGGATTTGTAAATATTTCCTCAACTGTAGAAACATCAAATATAATCAAATGTAGTTATTAATGTCAGAAATAAAAAAAATGTTGCATTTATTGTGCACTGGTAGGGAGATATATTTTGAAGAAAGATTCCAGAACCTCAAGGAAAAGTAGCTGCATGCATCCCCAATGAAATCAATGCATTTTTTTCCTTTTTTGCCATTATTCATTCTGAATTTTAGCACATTTGACAAAATTACTTACAATTTTTTTTTTTAAAGAGACTAGATTCTATTCAGTTTATGACTTTTCAGATTAAAAAATACCAATCATTGCTTTTATTTTTCCTTCATTTTCTTGACTGCATTTACAGAGAAGTTCATTGTTTTCTGATTTTCATTCAGTCTTTGTTCTCTTTGGCCATTTTATGATAAAAGAAATTCATTGAGAGACATGTGAAAGGAAATTATAACAATGAGCCAAGGCAACTGATGCTGAAGTTGTCAAAGAAATGAAGAAAAAAAGAAAACATTGGAAATGATTCCCAACTCTGTGCACAAATAAAAGGGCTGATGTTATACAATCAGGTTTGTAGGATAGGATATCTTGATCCCAAATTGGCTTTGTCATGCAGACTTCTTGGAATCAATTGGTGTTGGCCTATTCTTATTCAAATACCTTTGATAGCAAACAAGTTGAAAACTTCTTTAGCACAAATTTATTTCCAACTTATGTAGACATGCTTTGCTGGATGATTTGCATGTCAATGGATTTATAGATTGATCCCATTGTAGAAAAGTAGATAAAGCTTTAACATACAAATAAACTGCCTATGTTTCTCCCCATAATATCTACAATTTATAACTTTTGTATCTTACCCTTTATTGAATTTCTTGATCAAGTTGACTGTTTCACTTGCCTGAGACATTTTTGGATTATATTTTTTTTAAGCATTTCAGCCTAATCAAGACAGGAATGCCACTAGCATGCAAGGGGTTACAGAGAGTGAGAGCAAGAGTAAAGAGGCATGTTTGAGGAAAGGACAGGGAACAAGATCAGGCATCAGAAGATGTTGATTGACATTACACTTGAATATTTGAAGATTATAGTTATCAGAGAAATAAGTAAGAGGAAGGGAGTTCCACAGACAGGACGTGCGAGAGAAGAAGCAATTGGAGTAGAAGAGATGACTACATTTAGCCATTTCATCAGTAAAAGGGTGGGACTGAGATGCCAACCTAGTGGCACACTTAAATTCATACAGTCTGGGAATCAATGAAAGTAGCTCATTGGAGCAGTTACCATGAAAATATTTGTAGAAGAGACAGAGGGGAAACCATGGCACGTCTGTGAGAAAGTGACTGTAGATGAGATGCCAGATCAGAGCCTGTCACATTGCATATCTGTCTCTGGATTTTGTCGAGGTCCTCAAGACATACAGCGGGGCACCAGGTCATATATGACAGCAGTATTCCATGCAAGGATGGACGGTTAGTTTATAGATTTGAAGGATGGACTCAGATGAGAAAAACTTTCTGACATGACAGAGAAAACCAACTTTCTTTGCAGTAGATGAAGCTATTGATTCAATGTATTTATTCCAGCTCATGTCAGTGGACAGCACGAGAGCAATTAGGTGCCATGAGGTGCTCTTGTAGAGTTGTGCATCAGCCAATCTGATGGGAGGCAGAGAGTGTTCTTGGTGGAGAGCAGTTTCGTTTTAAAGTTTACAATCCATTTTCTACCATATCAGGAAGATTGTTAATGAAGATCAGAAACAGTGTAGGACCCAGGATAGAACCTTGAGGAACACCAGTGTTCATGAGAAAGGAGCTGGAGGAGAACCCTTTTAGGATGACTTTCATTTCATGGTTTGACAGGAATGATTGTATTAAGTTAAATAATCATCCTGTAATGCCATATCCATGAACCTTACAAAGAATACCAACATGCCAAACTCTATCAAACGCTTTAGAGATATCTAGAGCCATGTCTCTGTTATTCTTAAGTGCTTGGTATACAGATTCAGTTATGTCCGTAAGTACATCAGCGGTAGATTGGGCAAAGCGGAAACCATATTGCTTGTCAGAGACCAGATCATGGGATGTCATGTGCTTAACAACTTTGGCATTGATTAAAGCCTCAAAGACTTTACTGAAGAGTGGTAGAAGACTGATAGGATGGTAGTTATATGGGTCAGAAGGGCCTCCACAGTTCGTAAAGACAGGTACAACAGACAAAGACTTCCAACGGGCTGGAAAGCAAGAGTCAGTGAGGTAGTAGTTGTATAATTTGGAGAGGACAGGAGCCAGTTCAGAAGCACATTTCTTCAGGACAACGGCTGGTATCCCATTCCCACCACTAGCCTTATGGGAATCTAATTTAGAGATGATGTCCAATACCATCGATGGAGTTATATTCATCTCACTCTGTAGAGCCTCAGTTCTAGGGGGAAAATCAGGTGAGAGTACACCAGATGAGTTGAGCATTGAATTTCTGAGCAGAGCCTTCAGCCTTATCAGCTGAAGAAGTCAGGACCTCAAATTGATTGAATAAAGGAAGTATTGTGGATTTGCTATTGTTCAGCACACTCTTACAGAGCCACCAATAATCTTGAGAACCAAACTTATGAGATGCAATATGTTGTTTCATTCTTTCAGCAAAAAGTAACTTTGCTTCATTGAGGACACACTTGCACTCATTACAGGCAGTGACAAAGAGACATATGTTGCAATCAGACATGTCACTATAGTACAGACGAAAATAGTGATTCCTATGGGCAATAGCAGATAAGAACCAAGGGGATGAGAATGATTTCACTTTATATTTTCTTGTGGGGATGAAAGCCTCAATTCCAGCTTTTAGCCAGGAGGAGACTTTAGATGCACATTTTTGAGTGGGGAGATTAAATACCATATTCCAGGGGATATTGTGAAGGAAATCACGGAACGAGTTCCAGTCAGCTCATTGATAACAGAAAGATGTTCTGTTGGTAGGAGGTTCTTTGCTGGGGGAGGAGTAGAAGTAGATGTTAACAGGCATAATCAAGAGGGCAGAGCTGTGTGGCATGACAAGATTTAGGGATGGAGGTAAAACAGAGACTGAGAAGGGAAGCCTTACCATCATGGTTACTGGGGAAATGCATAGGAAAGTCACCCAGTTGTGTAAGAGATTGAGTGATTGAAAAGTTAAGGGTTTGTATGCCAGGAAAGTCAGTTACAGAGTGTTTAAGCCACTTGGTATGGTGGGCATTAAAGTCACTGAACACAAATGTGGACGAATGGATGCAGAGAGATAGCCTTGTTTATATTATTGGAAATGCTATCAAGTACACCACAGTCTTAGGAGGATGGAGAGCAATAGAGAAAGAAGAGATAGCTTATAGAATTGAGGAAAAATAGATGGATACATGTATGAATGGTCTGGAGATTCAAAGAGTTCCCTAGCCAGAGGGATATAGTCTTTGGTGTAAACTCCCAGGCCATGCATATGGGTATTAGAGTGCTTTCTAAGGGGAGGAAGGTAACTGGGAATTGAGAAGTCATAGAAGGGGATTGAGGAATTAAGGTTGGTCTCGCAGAGAGCTTGTATATCAGGAGACTTCTCAATGATGAACGATTCCACACTGCAGAAGTTGGTCTGACAGCAGCGGATGTTGGAAAAGGATTTTTTTCCCCTCCTGATGGCCAAATGCATGCACCCCCATTTTTTAGATTCCCAAGACCAAGGGTGGAGGCAGTGCTAGTCTGACCATTTACTTCAGAGGGAAAACAAACCTGCACCATGACCGTGATTTGCTGACATTAATTTTTGTATCCCTTCATCAGCTCCATTAATAAGAGTTAAGATCTGTATTTGCTTTCCCTACTGTCTCTTTTTCTATTAACTTTCCTACTCCTCTTTCTTATTATCTCTTTGCACTCACCCCTTTTTTCTCCCTCTCACATTCTTATTCTTTCTCCCCTCCTAAATTTCTTTTTTCCATCCTCTTTTTCTGTCACTATCGCTATTGTAATTATTATTAAATAACAAATGATTTGTTTATTTGTATTTCATGTTTACAAATTGCCTACCTGTATAATGAATCTGTTTAAATTGCTGTCTTGAACAATTTATCCCCATTTATCAGATTTATCCACCATTTTTTATTATTTCATCTACTTTTATTTGTTTATGAGCCACTCAGCATCTTGAAATGCCAGCTTTAGAATTTTTTGCATTTATAATTGATTAATGTTTGTTTTTTTTCTGCTTGAACTCTATCCTCTTTGTTCTAATCAGATGACTGATATGTAACTGATAAAGCTGGATACTGTCTCATCTTACTTATTATAAAATGCAGATTGTGTGTGTGTCTGTTTGTTTATATATGGGATCATATTTCCTACCTTTTTCAACCGATTTCAACAAAACTTCACAGGACTATGTAAAATTACCCGGTGGTGGTTCTGACAGCACCAAAAATTGGAAAAACGCAATTGTTTTTGCATGAAATCAATTTGAAAGCATGGGTAAGTGTATCGCACCTGGCTGGAAGTTACTGTCGGCTACTCAAATGTCTGAAAGCGTCACCGCGGGAAACAAAACAAATGCTGTTAACTTCCGGTGACTCAGTGTTTTTTTCAGAGAACGATACACAAAAAGTAAACAAATGAAACCTAAACATACACAAGTCCTCCTAACTAAAAATAATAACCAGAAACTACTTTAAATACACATGGTGTCCAAATGAAACGCATGTATACAGTCAAAATGCGGAAGTTAATTTTTAGTCATCAACCAAAAGATATTGCCAACCGACTACGATGCTAACAGCACTTCTGACTTGCTTGGGGTGAAATGCTTAAAAAAAAACCAAAACATTGAATATAAAATAATTAGGGTACTGACAAAAGCATCTAATAAAATAATTAGGGTACTGAAAATAGCATCTACCACAATCAAAGGTAAAGCTCTCCCTACCAACAGCTAAAATAATAAAAAAGTGCTCAATAAAAGGCAGGATGTGTGTGTGTCTGTAATGAATGCACGGCTGCAGTTTTCGATGGATTTGCACCAAAATTTACATGCACATACTCCAAGTTAGCGGGAAGCCAAGACTGACTTTGCATTTCCCAACTCCCATCAATAGTGGAAATAATCGATTTTTTCAATTTTGATCAAACACTGAAAAATATATATTAGGTTTGTAACTATGTAAGTTCATATATATGTATGTATATATGTATGTGTGTATTGTATATGTGTGTATCTAGCTATCTGTCTATCTATCTATATATGTATATATATATATTATTCTTTTTTTTTATATGTGTGCCATACATACATATATATGTTTATAGATGTATTTAATCATTTATATATGTCATGGATATGCTTACATTATAGTTAATTTTTATTACTATTATTATTACTTTAAATATATTATATATATATTGTTTTATTACTATTAAATGATGATGATGTTTAAATGAATAACAACATAGATTGCATTTCTGTAATTTTTATTACTGGTTGCACAGTTAAAGTTTTATCTATAAAATTTTCCCCTACCTTCCCTTACTGCAATATTCTCAAAAAAATCTAAAGTAGGATCTGTAATGTAATCAGTACTGAATTAGCTTCTTGACTTCAGCCGCTTTCTCACAGACGTGATGTGACTTCCCTCTGTCTTTTCTACAAATATTTTCATGGCTACTGCACTGATGAGCATTTTTTCCCTGGTGCCCTGACTACATGAATTTAAGTGTACTACTAGATTGGCATCTAGGTCCCAACTTTTTACTGTTGAAATAGTTAAATGTAACTGCCCTTCTAAGAGTTTCTTTCCTCAACCTTCTCCATATTGGAACTCCATTCCTCTCACTTTCTTCCCTGATAACTACAATCATCAAAAAACCTAAATGCAACCTCAGTCACCATGTTTTGTTGCGTTGATACCTGTTCTTTTTCCTTTCTTCAATCCCCCCTACCCCTCTTTTCTCTCATTTTACTCTCCATAACCCCTTGTGTGATAATGGCACTTCTGACTTGCTTGGGGTGAAATGCTTAAAAAAACCCCCAAAACATTGAATATAAAATAATTAGGGTACTGACAAAAACATCTAATAAAATAATTAGGGTACTGAAAATAGCATCTACCACAAAAAGGTAAAAGCTCTCCCTACAAACAGCTAAAATAATAAAAAAAGTGCTCAATACAATATATATATATATATATATATATATATATATATATATATATATATATATATATATAAAAGTGTGTGTGTGTGTGTGTGTGTGTGTGTAACGAATGCACTGCCACAATTTTTGATGGATTTGCACCAAAATTTACATGCACATGCTCCAAGTTATCGGGAAGGCCAAGACTGACTTTGCATTTTCCAACTCCCATTGATAGTAAAATAATCGATTTTTACATGCTTCTATGGCAGTTTTCATTTAGTTTGCTGCCATTTTCTACTGGCCAGAGTGAGAGCCTATAGTTGGCTGCCACAAATAGGCAGGAAGATTCTATTGGCCAGCATGAGAGCCAACAGTTGACTGACACAAATGTTAACTAGCATGCTAGCATGCAAAAAAATTGATAGCTGCATTCGTCACAAGTGGGAAAAATTTAAATCTGCATGGCACTTTACTCCATTTGACTCATTCGCTTGCTTAAACTCAACGTGGATTCTGATTCCGTAGAACTGGGTTGGGTGTGAAAAAGTATTTGTTGTTAACATTCTTTTTTCATTCGGTTTTTCCAGTTACGAGTCCTTTTTTAAAGCTGATCATTTTGTGTTCATTTTGTTTAGTTCTTTTTCTCATAACAGATTTAATTTTTAGTATAGAGCTTAGAAAAAATTTGCAGTGTGAGATAGGCAAGAAGTAAGGCATGTAGCAACATCAGCACAGCAAAGGGCACTCCTTTAAAGGCAAGGAAGTGCAAAAACATTTTAAGTCAAGTGATAGAGATTGCTGTATGAGTCGTACGATTTTTGAATCAAGTACGGGCAATGCTGCTAGTTTGTTAATAAAAGTACTTTAAAAGGGCCACCTGATTTGAAGAGCAAATTGATAAGTATTCTTAAGCACTGGAAAGTGCTGCATCACTTTGCTAATTAAGAGTTACTAAAGAGATCTTTCCTTGTAAATAGCATCAACATCTGTCTTTGTTAATCCAAAATAATAAAGTTATTTTAGAATGAATAACACCTGTGAAAATACAGGAATGGGTGTCCACAGCTATCAAATATTGTTAACAAATATTCAAAGAAAAACAACTGAATTGAAGCTTTTCTTTCCAACAAGAAATACAACAAAATAATTGACTTAAGAAAAGTGACTTTCTAATGACAATGTTAAACTCATATGAATGTTATTTAACTATGTTGGCCAATTTTCATTTGTTTCCATTAATTTTAGAATTGCAAACATTGGAAAAGAAAGTGTTTTGTTCATATACTCTAATTTTTGTAATCATACAAATACAGAGCTTCAATTGTAAGATAGAATTTGGCTAAAAAACATATGAACATCATAACCTGCCTATAAAATAAGTTTCTAAAACTAAATGTAAAATTTCATAACTGCCCTTGTCTTGGAATAGTTTTTGGTCTAAAAATATTCCCAAAGAGACAGAAGAAAGATCAAAGTGAAAGTAGATTTTAAGATGTGATTTTTCACTTTCTTGTGTTGACAACTTGATATGATTTTGTAACTGAACACATAAAATGAAGTGGGATAATTTTCATTCCTCATTGCAGGTGGCTCTAGAAGTACAATTAAATTTATCTAGAAAATTGAATAAGCATTTAAAATTTAATTACCTTGTTTTTGTTTCTTGATTTTTCATCATCAAAGCTAGCAATAAAATGGCTGTCAAGTGAAAAGAATTTCATTTAAAGACAGAACTAGAAATAACAATGGGAAAACTGCAGGATTAAGAAATGTGCCTTTGTATCATTTTACAGGAGATGAATAAAATGTAATAATCTGCTAATATTGTAGAATAGTTCAATAAAACATTTTACATATGGTTATTATGAATAAAAGCAACAAATCTGGTTATATTTGAAATTGATATTTATTCAATAAAAAAGCCTATCTTATAGCATTAATCATTTTTATTTACCCTGAGATGTAAGAAAAGAAAATGTTTTAGTGATTATTCTCATCAGAGAAGATCTATCTTTAGTTTGACCTCACTGTCTAATGAAAATCATCTCTGATACTTCTCAAAGGTGTTGAAATTACTGTTGAATCTTTTTATGTGATGCTTTTTATGGCCACCTGTGTGATGCTTTTTATGGCCACCTGTGTAATAAAAATGTTTCCTGTCTGCTTAGCCTGTGATGGCAACATGTCTGTGCTCAACATTCTTCAGCCAAACATAGCTTCTGCTTTATAGGCTTTTATTACATCAGTGGATGAAACTTTTTCAACTTTACATTTATAGACTTTCTTGCAGATTTTCTTACATTTTCCAATTGAGCTTTGCACTTGTTCCAAACATATAAAACTGAGAAACATTTTAAATTAGGTTGTACATTGGCATTCATATTAAGAAAGCCATTGTTTTAATCCTAATCATGTTGAGTGTATAATGTTCATAGAAATCAATTAAAAATATATTGTGTATAATGACCAGTTTAGGCTAGACTAGATTTTGTAGGATCATTATCTCTCTTCTCAAGAGAGTAACGATTAGCAAGCTAGTCTTTCAGATCAATCATAGTAAGTTCAATTCTTATTGAGAGTAGGGAATTACTGCGAGACAAACTAGGATTTCCTTCATGATATTCTCTGAGAAATTTTGTAATAAAGAATAAAATGCATGATTATCTGAATAGAGATAAGATTCTTTGTGGACTTGAAATTGAAACAGCTCAAGTTAGGAAAGCAGATATAATAGTCATAAAGACTGGAACCTCTATCAAATAATAGATACCATCATTCTAGCAGACTAAGGAAGCGGAAATATATTATTCTAGCAAAGTAAAATATTTGTGAAATTGGGAAGTGACTACAGTACTTGTCATTACTGGAATGCTTAGAATCGTTGTCAGGAATTTTGAAAAAAGATTGGTAAACTAAATAATTTGAGAAAGACTTTAAACTATTCATACCTTTTGTTGAAATTGCAAGAATGCTGAATAGGGTTATGGAGCATTGTAGAAATTTGCTTTCACCTAATTCCCAGTGAAAGCCACCAAATACTACTAGTATAAAAATTTACATAATAGCAAAACATATGTCTACACGATATATATATATATATATATATATATATATATATATATATATAGTCCTCAGTTTATTTGATTGAAAATATGTTTGTATAAAATCCCACATTCTCAAGCAAATGTTAATCAGTCTTGCTATCTATTTCCTTGTATGAAAAACCTATGCAGAGAATTTTTTTGGTTTATCAGGTTGATTAAAATTGTTAGAATATTTTAGCTACCATATTTTAGCTCATGTAATGTGAGATCTTGCATAATGTGCAACTCTCAAATTTTCACTTATAAAAAATGATTTTATCATGTATCTTGTGTATCATGTATTTACCTTTTTTGAGAGACTAAATTACAATAAACTAACCTCTTTTCTTCTATCTCTTTATCCCATATTTTAGTTAAATAAGTTAAAAAAGTAAAAGAATGATAAGAATATTGTTAGTAATTGAGTAAATGCATACAGCCATCAAATGAGAAAGCTAAACATCTTATAAACAATGGAAATGATGGATATTTGCTATGTTTGTATTTTAAAATCCAATACTAATATGTGAATATTACATGCATTATTATTGGATACTGTTACATGAAACATCAGTTTTATCAAAATCATGTTTATTTTAAATACAGTAGATGGATAGTTTGGTTGATGGTGTAGCCATATGCTAATTTTATATTTTATGTATGTCAAAAGTCAAATGATACATGAGTATATATGGTACCTTTTATTTTTTTTCAGAGATGATGAATCTAATTTCTTGCAAATGATTAATTTTTGACATTTTAAATGAAAAATTACAAGGCATTCATGGTTTATTTTGAATTGAATAGAGGATATTCAGAAAACTTCAAATTTAAAGCAACAGAAAAAAAATGTTTACGGCAACATAAAATAAGCCAAGAAAAAAAATTATTTGTTTACATTAACAAAATCAGATAATCACTGAATTTTTTCTAAACTTAAATAATGATGCTTTTTTTTTTTTTGAAGTAAAAGCTGTTTTTTTCTCTTGGTGTTTTCTGTTCTCTGAGGTTTGAATTTTTGCATTTTCAATATTTTCACAGTTTATTTATTTACACCTATTTTAATTTTAATTCTCATTAAAGGTAATTTCTTTACCTTTCATTTCCCTTCATTGCATTTGGGCTGACTTCTTTCCATTTCTAACCACTTGTAGCCATTCACTAAAATCTTCTTCAGAAACTGTCATAGAAACTAAGATGGAATCCTATGGCACATACATATGAATTGATTAGTTTTATTCAGCCAATATCATACTATCTTATAAATCTTATATAAAATCTTTATAGGAATGCCAAGTGAACATTTGCTGTAGTTAACTTTAACATCAGTAATTTTAAAACTCAAATAAAAATCACATTATTCTCTGACATACATATTTCAGGTGTTCACATTTTAGATATACCAATTCTAATTGACTGCCCATCCTGACAAATTACTGATGTCACTTCCATTACACAACTGACATGATCTACAACAAAATATTGACTTACCCCTGGGGCAGAAAAACCACAAATAGCATTAACTTTCTATAGGGCATGGATGGGTCAGATCTTGGGCCACAATTTGGAATGTTGCCACATCAGCTTTCCAAGCCAAATTCTATATGATGGGAAGGGGCCTAACCATCACATGTAGCTTGTTATCACTATCCTTGGAGACTGATGACTTCCCCTGGCAGTTTTGTATTGTCTTTAAACTTGATTTCCTGCCAATCAAGTCAATGATGAATATTACAGTCATTTACCTAGAACAAAAACAATATTACTTTGCCTATTATGATTACTGCACATTGAAATTGAGCTCAGAACAGCCAAAACTTTTGATTCCTTCTTTAGTTGATAGGGATACTGTATACAACAATTTCAGTGAGCAAAGAAATAGTTAAGATATGTTGCTTACTTTAATGATTGTAGAATGTATTAACCAAGATCACTGCAATAAAAAGCAACACAAAAGAGGCAAGAAAAATAGACAAAAATGAATTATGAAAGTACTTCGATTCAAAATTCAGATAATTTAAGATGATGTAATGTTTAAATAAATCCAGGTTAATAAACTGATTTTAGAAGAGTATCATTAAATTTTATGTAGCATTATTTCCCCTTTAGGGAAATATCTGTAAGAAAGTATTAAAAAGAATCTATAATATCCCATTCTTGCAGACTAAAAGACCTTTCTGTGATGATGGGAATGAAGGACCCATCAAACAAATAATATAAAGAATAATATTTTTCCTACAAAGGATGACAAGCAATGTGCAAATGCCAGTATGTCATTATCTGGTGTCAGAAAAGCAGCAAATATTTTATATATCTTTGTAATGCAAGAAAAGGAAGAGTCTTTCAGTAGTTGTTATAGGAAGTGGTCACAGATGAATAATTCATAAAGTCACCTTTATATCCATTGTTACGGGGGTCCTTTTTCTGACAGAGCCAACAAGCACATGTTTTATGTAATGTATATATCTAATATATTCATGTAGTTTGGATCATTTGCAGTCTTTCACTTATAAGGGTGAATTTTTTTTTTTATCTTGATTAAAGCTATTTTACACAAAAAAGTGTGAAGCATATGTTTTTTGTTTCTGAAAGCGAAAATCAGTGATAAGACAAAAATATTAGAAAATTTATCCAAAATCGTAGTCACTGATGTTTGTTATCAAAAACTTTACTAAGGAAAAGTTCTGATTTCAAACCAGTCATATACTTATTATTTTATGAATTGGACTAATATCTACATTCTTATTGGTTTCTTTGCAGTACTTCAGATCAAACATTCTTCATTTCTCTTTGTTATGTTTCTACTGTCCCCCTTCTTGGTAGAACACACATTTATATCAGCTCTGCTACTAGCAGGAAGTGATGTTCAGCCAAGGATCATTCCCTTAACATTTTCCCCTTCTCCTGCATTTTTTTCTTTTTTTAACACAAGGATGAGGTTGAGCAATGACATGAACATTGTATTCTGGATTTTATTTGACAGAAAGAGGAAAAATATATATACTAAATATACATACTTTTATATTAAAGTACCTTTTTTGCTTGCAATTCATTGATACTGAGGCAAACTTTGTCTGAATGAATAAGTGTTTCTTGTTTGCAACAATGTAGGTCAAGTATTTGTCTGGCTATTGTGCAGGTTTGCATATCCTTCCTCTGCATTGTGTCTGTACAGGACTTCTGCTTATCTGTGGTTCTTCCACTTCTACCGCTGTGTCAAGGTTACTTATTTTTTCAGGTAATGTGGGTATTTCAGCTGTGCTATTTTCATTCTCAGCTGGCCAAATGTTAGGAAATAAATGGCTGGAAGGAGTTGTTAGTTGCAGAAAGTATCTATTTTGACAATAGGTTATTCTATGGCCTGTCACCACTTCATATGACCACCCTGATACCTGTTTAGTGACCTCAGCTTCTGCCCACTCTCTTGAGTTTGGTTTTAATGGCTGTACTTAGACTATCCCCTATTCTGATGTCTCTTAGCTCATTGCCAGTCTCCTGATGTCTCAGCCTCTTCTTTTCTTTGATGTATGCCTCCTCAACCAAGTATAGGTAATAGTGTGGCTTTACCTTGCCTTCTGTTGCTGGGAACAGTGACTTGGTTCACCTGCCAAACAGTCTCTGTGTTGGACTTGACTTTAGTCCCTCAGTTGGTGAGTTTCTTAGTTTCAGCAATCCTATGAGGGTATCCTCTGTATTTACACCATATATGATTTATAATTTTGACTGCTGTTTCCACTGCCCCATTAGCTTAAGTATTTCTTGGAGAGATAATTTGTGCTCAAACATCCATTTCTTGGCAAATTTCCTGAAGAGGTAGGATGTAAACTGCATCCCATTGTCAGATTAGAATGTCCATTATTTCATAGTGAGCAAAATGGGTCTTAAGGCACTCAATTATGGCATCTGATGTTGATGCAGCAAGCTGGTCAACTTCAGTGAAGTTGCTGTGGGTGTCAACCATTATTAAATATTCTTTTCCACCCCACGTCATATGATCATTTGCAACTTTTTGCCATGGTCTTTCTGGTACCACTTTAACTATTCAGGGCTCTGCTGGCTGGCAATCTGAAAATGTTGTACATGTGGCACAGGCCTCCACATATTTCCTAATCTCAGCTGATGTGCCTGGTCAGAATATCAGATCTCTTTCCCTGCACTGACAGGTATTAATGTCAAGATGGCCAGTATTAGCTTTTATCTTAATTTCAGCCTGCATGGCACTGGGTATTAGAATCCTCTGCTCGCTCAAGATTAACCTATTCCATACTGTTAGCTCATCCTGATAATCAAAAAAGGCTTTATGTTGTCAGGTAGCTGTTTTCTCTCATTGGGCCACTGACTGACAATAATTGTAGCAAGGGCCATCATTGTTATATCATTTGCTGTGTGCTTGGGGATCTGTGTCAGCTTATGACCCTGTATTGGATACAGCATTAAATTATTTACAAACAACAGTTCTTCCTTTACTGGCCTACTTGCTGGTGCCCAAAATAAGGTATCTGGTTTGTATTGTAGTGAGAAATCATATTGCTGGGCTTGCATCACGAGATTTTGCAGCCTTTTTGGTGCTCTTGATGGTTTTGCAGCCTTTTTGGTGCTCTGGGTAATGGATTTGCACATACAGTGGGGTTGAATAAGTGATTGTACACATGAAAATATTTCATATTTTTATTTGTAACATATTAAATTAACAAAACGAGAATATATCTACTGTATCAGATTGCATACTAAAAATGTATGCATATAAAACTAAATAATATTCCATGGTTAAGAAAATATAGCAATATTTAAATTTTTAGGGGTTTAAAAAATGATTGTACAGCAGAACAAAAACATGTTTTCTCTATTTAATATTTTTGTAGCAAAGCCTTTATTAAGTTCAACAGCAACCAATCTCTTCCTGTTGTCTTTAATTAACAATTCACATACTTTAGTAGGTATTTTGTCCCATTCTTCCTGAGTAATTGTCTTCAGGTTTTTGATGTTTGTTGGACCTCTATCACAGATCTTATTTTTCAAAAACTGCCATAAATTCTCTATTGGATTCAAATCCGGCGACTGACTGGGCCATTATAAGATGTTAATGTTGTTATTAGCAAGCCAATTCTTCATACTCTTAGCAGTATGCTTGGGATGATTGTCTTGCTGGAAGATCCAATCAGGAAGAAGCCCAAGATTCTCTACAGAAAGCGATAAATTTTCACTTAGGATTTGTTGATATGTTTCTGCATTCATTCTACCATCTATAATTGCTAGTTTGCCAACACCTCACATCGAAAAGCAGCTCCAAACCATGATACTACTCCCACCAAATTTGACAGTTGGTATGGTGTTCTTGGGTGCTTCACCGTCTTTCCTCCATACATGATTCAGGGAATTGCGATCAAACAAGTCAATTTTTTCTCTCATCTGTCCAAAGAACACTTTCCCAATAAGAATTTTCCTTATCTTTATGCTCTGTCACAAATTTCAACCTGGCATCTCTGTGCTGTTTCAGAAGGAGTGTTGTCTTTCTTGGGGAACATGACTTTATACTGTCACTGCGTAGTTCATTACTAATCGTTTGCTTAGTTATGCTAATTCCTGACAAACTCAGATCATTCTAAAAGTTTTGTCTGATGGCCATTGGGTTATTTTGGACCTGTCGCATCAACTTTCTTCGGAATCTGGAAGAGATCTTCCTGGGAGCACTGGGTCCACCTTTGTTCTCAACAGTATTACGTCTTTTAAATCTTGCAATAAATGAACCAATTGTTGAAAAAGGTATGTTTGTGTCACTGGAGATGTTTCTGTAACTTTTTCCATTATTCCATAGCTTAATAATTAGCTCTTTCTGAGCACAAGTCATTTCCTTACATCTAACCATTATTAGAACCTGATGTAATGAATATGCATACACCTAGGTTCCCCCTCACAGCCATAAATACAGCCTGATGTGGAGGTACATGGACCATGCCTATTGTCTTCGCCTATTGCCTATCACTACGACGAGGACCAGTCCATTACAGTTACCTGCTAGATTGTATTACCCGGTTACAGTAGTCAACAACCACTTTGATACTTCAAACAAATATATCCCTTTCCAGAACATATCAGAACCATTATCAGTGACTGCAGAATGGTCCAATTTTGAACTGAATCTTGCAAATGAGTTACTGAGAATATTTTAGAACAGTTTAGAATCTTCTACTTTGAAGTACAACCAAAATCTACCATATTATAATGCAAAAATTGATATTGTACTTTTTCCATTATTCAAAATATAAAAATTTGCATAACTATCACTTATCATTGAATTTCTAATTTTAAATTGCAGATTCTGATTCTATGCCCCAAAATACATATACAATATTGTTATTTGAGGTTTTCATTTGCTATAAGTGAGAATAACAAGCATTTGTTTGCTGTACAATCACTTATTCAACCCCACTGTATGTGTGTGTCTATGTGTGCATTTAACATGTTTTATTAAATTATTGTATTTTTGTAATTTTAAACTATTGTAATTTTTGAATGAGTACATCCAAATTAAAATCATAGATAAAAATGTGTAATATTAATGTTTTTGTTCAAGTACTTTTGACTGTCTCAGTCATCAAAAACTGGATGATGTCAGTATTATTGACAAGATTTTGTTGGCCATATCAGACCATTTTCTGGAATGCCAGAATTCAAATTTAATTTGTTCAATTTACTGTTTCAAAAAATACCAACATATAACCAACAATATCTTATCTACCATATTGACAACATTCAATTCTTGTTAATGACTGATATGGTTGTAATGACAAAAGTATGCAGGTGTAGGCTTTAACAAAGTTTTATTCAACTGAGAATACAAGCTTGTGTCTTTTTATAGTCCCAGTAAACAGAAATAGCTCTCTCAAAGAGGAAAGTAGCAAAACAAGGGGAGACCACTCTTGATTATTCATAAAAATGGTCATGAGTACAAGTTATGCATAACTTTGATTTCAATATAAATAACTTGTTCAAAAATTGAAAAAATATAATAAAAATTAAAAAGAAAGAGTATGTTTGAATTTTGCCAAATTTGCTTAAATTATATAAAGTACATCTACATCTGTCATATGATCTTATTTATTATAGTATATGTTTTTATATTCAAATCATTCAGTTTTAAATGAATATGTTTCACTAATTATAAAATAATTTCAGTCAATTGCTTTCTACAATAATGTATACACATTAAAAAAATTTAAGATGTAAACACAAGTTTATGCTTTACCCAGATATTATCTAATTTGCAATCATTCAAGTAATTTGTAGCTGAAATCACAAAAATGCAAAAAAAAAAAACAATAATACATGTTAATTATCAGAGCCAAAGTGAAAGTAGCAAAATTTTGTTCAAAATCTTATTATGCAAATTATTTTGCTGTCATTGAAGATAGTAAAATTAATAGAGTTGCTAAACCTTTATTTATAAAAGCTATCAAATATATTGTAAAAGATTAATGGATTAATTTGCTAGGTTTGAATTTAACATTTCATGCTCTAGATTACTTTATGAGCATAATATATATATATATATATATATATATATGAATACATTAGAAGTTTTGCTGTAAAAAGTCTCTCACTTAAGGATCTCTTAACTGGTAATTATTTTTTTAAAAACAATTTCTACTATTGGTTATATTTACTGTGTTTTGAAAAATATTCCAAAAATAATTTTATTTGCAAATAATTTGGAGCATAAGCAAATCTTTCAACTTCTTCTGTCTGTATTTTTAGGAATCCCTTCCTCTTAAGACAGTACAGCAGCATTACTTTAGTTTTCTGTTGTTACAAGTAATGATTCTGTGCTTGAACGGTGAATAAATTGTGAAACTAAGTTAAAGTTTTAACCACACATTCTAAACATTCTTTGTGCAGTCTGTAGTCTTCATCATGAATACAAAGAATTTACTGCTGAAAATTTGTCTTCTGTTTTTTTTTTATTCACTTCTTCTTCCATAGAACATACAATGAGAGGCATTGGCTATCAGCCTGTGCAGTTGACCTGAATAAGTCAAGTGCAGACATCACTTCTAAGGTTAAAACCAATAGAAACTCAATGGATTTTGTCTGCTGTTGATCGGGAGAGTAAAAGAATGTGTCATGTCTTTGGCATGTGCTCCATTTAAATATTTGCTTACAAAAATATTTTGCTGTCACTGTTGCTCCCAATACCATCAATTCTATCAACTTAATATTTTTATATTTTATTTTGTCCATACGTTTAGATCTTGTTCAGGTCAAGTCAAAGACTTGAAACGACTTTCTACAGGTTTTTAAAACGGTCTGAAAAGCAGACTGTTTTAAACTAGAGAGGATAAAAGTAATTCAATGCACAAATTTCTGTTTAACAGATCTGTTATTAACTAAAAAAGAAGCACTGCCAAAAGAGTTACTATTTGAATGTTTACTTCCATTATCTTCAGAAAAATATGACAAGAACTGACTTAGCTCAGTTATAGGGAATTTACATTCTTTAAAAACAAATGAATAGTGTTTTTTATTAATATTTAATGATTTTTTTAGAATATTTGAGACACTAACTCAGAAAAAATGCTTGTAATAAATAACTAATGTCTATCCAATTAGTGAATTCACCTACTGAGAATGCAGTTGGGCATGGAACAGCATAAGCTCTAACTGGATAAGTTGATTTATGAGTATTAGTGTCTGACACAGCAACTGCACATGAAAGTTGATGGCTTTGTCGAGTTGGTCACTGCTGTAGTTTTTCTGACCATGTCCAGGTTGTCCTTGTTCAGCATATGATCCCTCCAGAACAATCTCAGTATCCAGTAAAAATACTGCAAGTGGAATTGAATTATTACTATTGGTATATGTAGATTGTCTGGCTCTTGCTGTTATATAGAAGGTTATTGAGTACAAAAACTTTGTATGTTTGAATATATGGTGACTGAAGTGAGATTGTTTCCCCACATTTTTTGGATAGTTTGATCATAGCAACAACAACTTTCCCTTTCTGGTTTTTGAGCTCTCATTTGTGAGATGGGTGATTGGAGACTGTTGATACCAAAAGTAGGTAAATTCATCTACTTTCAGTTGGGCTTTTCACCCAAATTATGGCCCATGATCTTTGTCTTGTTTAGACTGATGAGGCCAAACTTTTAGTATGCATGTGCCAGGGAACTATCGCCTCTCCAGAAACACTGAGGCTGCAGTATCAGTGAGAAAAATAAGGAACTCTCACAGTATGAGGATGAATAGTTTGCCATTGGGCCGAGTGTGCAGACATACCTTATTATCAGATGTCTTAAAGGTGCAAAAGAGAATATCCTAAAGAGCATTGGGGTAAGAATGCAACTCTTCTTCATTTCAGTTTGAATGGGGAATGATTTACTCTCCTCCACACAATATGTTTTGAGAAAAAGGCTGTGCAAATGTGTGGGATTAGGGTTTAATTTCTAGTCCATTAAAGTTCATGATAATGGAAGACAAGTAATATAAATTATTTCAAAGTTAAATTCTTGAAGAACTGCAGTAATATATGATATTATTAAACTGGAAAATTGTTTTTTGAAAACTGGAGAGATGGTTCTTGATCCAATTTCTGATGTTAGAAAATTTTTAACAAACTTACTTGAAGACAAGAGACTTTTTGAATGTATTATTTGTTTATTTCTTAACATCCAAATATTATTGTAAAGTATTTGTTAATAGTCTGGGTGGATTGATTTATAAACTAATCTTATTTTTTGTGTTGGTTAGTAATAAAAATGCAACTATACTGCCTATTAGATTTATATGAATAATGATGATGATGAAAAATGTTAATTTGTGCTTATGTGAATACATAAAGAAGAAAGTGTAAAGATTGATTTCTTTCATTTTGTCTTTAATGTAATTCTGACTTTGCAATAATTGTCTACAATTCTTTAATTAAAAAAAGAAGCAGCATTTAAATGGGTAAATTGTTTCATTAATGTAGAATGTCTGACTATTTTCTCAAAGGAAAAAGATTGCGATTTTTGCTTTTAGTAAAAATTAAAATAGGCATCTTTCATCATGGGACATGATGACAAAATGAACAAAATATTAATAATAGCCACAAGTATTATCATCAGCAGCATCCATTTTTAAAGCAATACAGCCGACTATGATGTGTAGGTATTCCATAATTTCCAACAGTTTTTAATTATAGGTTGAATTTGTTTGTATGAAAAAACAAAACAAATGGAATATTAATAGTTTATATCACCAGGACAGACCCCTCAAAATGCATAGTCACATCCAAAGAGGGATGTATGGTAAGCTTAGACATATGTAGATATCATGATTTCACCTATTTAAATAGAAAAAAAAATACATTTCCAGGATTTTTAGACTTAATTGACATGCATACATGAATTTCATAGAAAATTTATGATCACATGTAGTTTTATAATGCTATCAATGGGGGTAGGAGATGTTGTCTTCTTTCTGAGAAGCCTTTGTAATTGCCTCTTCTCCCAGTGGGTCTTTTAGTTCTCACATGTGATGAGTCTCTCTTTGTGCTTAGGTGTCCTGATGTGGCATGAAGATTCTGACTTAAGAAGTTCTGCTGCCTTGGTTGATGACTTAGACTCACTTCAACTTTCTGTGGCATGGTTGTATTGTTGTTTCTTCATTAAGGCTACTGGAGGTAAATATTTTCTTGATCTGATAGTATCTATCTAATAATACAGGAACCTGAATCTAAGGAGGTGTATAATATTGGGGCTACTGTATTGTCATATCAAAGCCATTTCTATGAAAGCAAAAGTAGATCCTTATTTTTCCATCTCTTACACCAATATGAAGGCTCTACATTCCAACTACCACTCAAGGAAGTATCTAACTCCTTCTTCCTTTTTTTTTTAAGCATTCATCCCCAAGCAAGGTGGGAAGCCACTAGCATGCAAGGGGTTACAGAGTTGGAGCAAGAACAAAGAGGAGTGATAGAGGAAAGGATGAAGAGATGGTTAGGGGATAGATCAGGGCATCTGGAGATATCAATTAATGTTACATTTGAATAGTTGGAGATTTTAGCTATCAGGAAAACAAGAAATGGGGAGGGAGTTCCACAGGTGAGAAGTGCAAAACATGAAGCTATTGGAGTAGAAGAGATGGCTATATTTAACAGTTTTGACAGTGAAAGGGTGAGAGCGAGATGCCAGCCTAGTTGAGTGCTTAAATTCATGAAGTCTGGGAACCAGCAAAAGCAGCTCATTGGAGCAGTTACCATGAAAGTATTTGTAAAAAAGACAGAGAGAGGCCACGGCACATCTGTGAGAGAGCAGCTGCAGATGAGATGCCAGATCAGAGCCAATTACATTGCATATTCATCTTTGGATTTTATCAAGGACCTTGAGACAATTAAAAGGGGCTCCAGACCATATATGGCAGCTGTACTCCATGCAAGGGTGAATGGTTGATATGTAGATTTGAAGGTTCAACTCCAGCAAGAAAAATTTCCTGGCGTGGCATAGGGAGCCAACTTTCCTAGCGGTGGATGAAGCTATTGACTCAATGTATTTGTTCCATCTCAGGTCAGTGGACAATGTGAGACCGAGCAGTTGCAAAGAAGTGCTCTCATGGAGTTGAGCATCAGACATTCTAATGGGATGCAGGGATGGTTCTCTCTGGTGAGTAATAGAGAGTAGTTTTGTTTTTGAGGCATTAAAGTTAACCAGCCAATTCCTGCCCCAGTCCACAACTGATTGGAGGTCCTTTTCTAGACAAATGGCCAGGTTAGTTTTGTTTGCGACACTAGATTTGTTTTTGAGGCAGGAGTAAATAGTAGTGTTGTCCGCATAGATGCCTGGTTGGGAACCTATGATATCAAGAAGATCATTAATGAAGATAAGGAACAGAGTAGGGCCTAGGATAGAGCCTTGGGGAACACCTGTGTTTGTGAGATAGGAGCTGGAGGAGAATCCGTTGAGAACGACCTTCAAAGTACGGTTCGACAGGAATGATTGTATTAAGTCGAACAATCGACCTGTAATTCCATAACCCTGAAGCTTGTGAAGAAAGCCGGTATGCCAAATCCTATCAAACACTTTGGAGATATCAAGAGCCACGGCACAAGCTTCTCTATTATTATGAAGTGCTTGGTACACAATTTCAGTTATGGCCGTAAGTGCATCAGCTGTAGAATGGGCAAAGTGGAAACCATATTGCCTGTCAGAGAGCAGATTCTGGGATGTAAGGTGCATAACCACTTTGGCATTCATTAAAGCTTCAAAGGCTTTACTGAAGAGTGGTAGGAGACTGATAGGACAGTAATTAGAAGGGTCAGAAGGGTCTCCGGAGTTCTTAAAGACAGGAACAACGGAAAAGGACTTACCATCCAGATTGTAGGGAAAACATGTGGGGAAGTCAAATATTTCTGTGAGGGATTGAGAAATTGAAAAATTAAGGGTTTGTATGCCTGCAAGGTCATTAGTAGCGTTATTAAGCCACTTCATATGATGGGCATTAAAATCGCCAAACACGAATATGTGAACAAACGGATGAAGAGAGAGAGAGAACCTTGTCAATGCTGTCAGAAATGCATTCAAGTACACCACAGTCTCAGAAGGATGGAGAGCAATAAAGGAAGAAGAGGTAGCTTACAGCATTGAGAAGGGATAGCTGCAGACACATATACGAATGGTCTGGAGATTCAAGAGACAGCTCTCTTGCCAGCAGGAAACACCAAGGACATGCATATGGGTTTGAGAGTATTTTCTAGGGTCAGTATAAACCAAAAATGGAGTATTGCAGCCATATCTGCTCAATAATCTCTAGTTTTAATAGAGTTCAAAATCATTTATCCACTCTTGTTCCAATCTGCAACTTTTTTTCTTCCCATAGATGCAGCATTGCATCACTTCTCTATCACTCTTTCTGTAGCAAATATCCAGATGAGCTTCATTCTTTAGTTCCACCAGTTCAGACATTTACAGCTCAGACATGCTATGGTACTTCTATGGAATCAAATCACTCTCATTTTCTCTATATTCCAAATGTCAGGAGAAATTTTCACTCAGAGAGCTTTTTCTCAAGAATTGTTACTTTGTGAATTATACTCCCATTAGACTTAATCTTTTCAAGTCAGGAGTCAGTCATTATTTATCCTCTTTATTTACATAATCTTCATTTCCCACCACCTACTCTTTCATCCATATTTTTTAATCTTCCCTCCAAAGCAAGGCAATAAAGCCACTAAGATGCAAGGGGTTACTGAGTGTGATAGAATATGAGGAAAATCACTATTAAGGAGAGAGAACAATAAAAGAATAATTAAGAAGACAGAAGATTACAATTGACATTGCATTTAAACTTTTAAAGATCAAAGTTGACTGGGGAAACAAGAAGCCAAAAGAGAATTCCACAAGGGAGAAGTGTGATAGAAGAAACTGTTAGCATAGAACTTAGTCATTTCAACTGTAAAATGATGAGCTCTTGCCACTGACCTAATACAATCACATACCTCATTTGTCATAATCATTTTAGCACTAACCATCTACCTTGAGTTGCTCTCAGGCCTTGTATTTGGTGAAATTTAGTATTAAAAAAGAATAAAAAAACAATTTGCAGAAGAGAAGTAAAAAATGAAATGGAAAACTGAAGAAAAAATTGAATGAATGAATCAAAGAAATGTGTATGTTGTGGTGAAGAGGGAAATAATGGCCAAAATGAATTGGGAGGAAAAAAGAAGGAAAGGTAAGAAAATTTGAAAGGGAGAATAAAATTTTGAGGAGAATGTGAAAAGATAAAATGGATGCCAGACAAAAAAAATTCATCTAAAAAAGGAAAATAAAGAATAATGAGATAATGAGAGTGAGAGAGTTATGAAAAGAAAGGCAAGAATAAAATTAGAGGAAAAAAAGAAATCTTAAGAAGAGATGAAGAATAGGGTGTAAAATAAAAACACAGTAAAGAAATAAACACAAAAGAACTGATTATTGTAAAAAGGTGATATTTTTACATTTTGAAAAGCATTTCTTAATCAGTGAAGCCTTATAAGACAGAATTAATCTTTTTTTCTCACTGCAAAGTTCATATCATGGTAACAACCATGGCTTATGTTGAAAAATGAACAAACTGCAATGTTAATGAGAGTAGCAATCAGATAAAGAATGAAAACAAAAAAAAACATGATCCAATTCCAGAATAATGTCTTCAGTTTCTAACAAAATTCACTGTCAAGGAGGAAATGTTAAAAAAAAATCCATAGCAGTTTAAAACAAAAAAACAAACTTTCATTTTGATTTATACAAAGATTAAAAAAAAATACTGTTGGTAAAATATATCTAATTTCCAGCCAGAATGGACATTGCAGGCAATGCAATGATAATCCTAATTAATAGATTTTCATTAGACCAATCAGAGAGAAACAGTTTTATCTTCACTGTTCAGTCATTTAATGGAACAAGTCTCAAAAAAGTAGTTTTAGTGTGTGATTTATTTGTTGGTTTTCAAGAATAGGAATTGAAAAAAAATTAATCATTTGAAATATTTTACAAATAAAATTATGGAAGTTTTTTTTATCATTTTGGAATTTGTAAAAAATGCAGAGAGAGTCAGATTGAAATTGAATAAAGATTTTGAAAAATATGAGCAGGGAGGAAGTTTTGTTGCCCTGAAATAAGAATTCTCGTTTCTGCTAGTGTGTTAGCAAAGGTCTTGTTCAAATGTAGCTTAAAATGTTTTAGACTCCATACAATCTAGTCTTTAATTTACAACTTTAAAGTTCTGTCTGCAAAAACATGCCTGTTTCACTTTCTTCAACAACGTTTAGTCAGTGATTATTACAAATGAAACAGTAAATCAGAAGAAAAATAAAAATCTAGAAGGACTTAATGATTACTAAGACCAACATTCTCTGCCTAAGAATCAATCTTTTATATTTTGATTATTTTTTGACTGCTTTTTTCTGAGGAAAAATGCAAGACAAAGAGAAAACATACTGCATTTGAAACTTAATTTACAATTGTTTATAATTGAAGTAATTCATTAATCCGTAATGTGGGATTGAGCGTTTGACAAGAACTTAATTTTCCAAATGAGGATAATTAAGTAATTCATCATAATTAGATGAATTGGTCTGTATTTATGGAGAAAGTAGCCTATCACTAAATGAGTTACAATTGAACTTTTGCCTAGAGATTAATCATTATGGTTGTTGGAGTTGTATTTGATTAGGTAAGAATAGAATGCATACGTAAAGATAAATGGTAAACTTATTTGACAGTAAATCCGCTCCAAAAGTGTTTTTCTCTTGAATGAATACATGAGTTTTTATCAAGAAATATTGTCTTATGTATATAAATTTTAAATTGGTAGAATCATACAGCAAAAGCAAATGAAATAGATACAATTAGTTGTAATTTACAATAACCAGAATTTGTAAATTATGTTAATTTTTTGTTCATGCTAACCAAAATCATTTTTTCTGCATTAATTCCAAAGAAAAGTGATGAAATCCTATTAATTTTTTTTGTAATCATTTCACCTCAAGTAAGGCAATAATGACACTAGGATACAAGGGTTTACTGGGTGTGAAAGAATGAGATTTTAATGAGGAGAAAGGACAATAAAAGAACAGGTTTCAGGAAGACAGCAGATGGTGATTGCTAGTTGGTAAAGGAGATAATATATCAGGCAAATCTCTCCAAATGTAAGTCTTATTTTTTATGTTACTATGCAAGATCAAATTGCACCATTTGTTTGTTCTTATAAGGATAGATTCATATAATTCAGTATAAGTACATTTTTAATAGGTGAGTTTAGATTCAAGTTTTAGCATTGCATAAGCACTTTGAAAACTTGACTCATAACCAGATTTTTCTGAAGTTTTGCTCTTTGCCATAGGATTACAGTGCTTCTCTTGTAAGTTGTGTTGAAAACAGTATTTTATACCAACTTCGATTCCAACTAACAGACCTTCTGCTATCCAGTTATATACTTGTAAAATCCAAGACACTTTCCTTCAGTGTTTTAACATCATCTGTCATGAATCACTAACACTTGTGTAAATGTTATCTACAATTCTTTAGATTAGAATTATTATGATTATTATTGACTCAATTGAAATTTCTGAATTTTAACTCTTGAAAAATAAAACTAAAACTCAAGATACAACAGAAAAATTGAAATACATGTAAAAGCTCAAACATGATTAAAACAATAAGGATCAGATATTAGTCTTAGTATCTTGAAAGATAATTTCTGTAAATATGTTAAATGTTTTAAGTATTTATCTATTTCCTGTTGTTTTTTTTCAAGAAGGTCCTGAAATGTATACAGTTTTCTGCATTAAATTATTTGGATTTCTCTGTGATTTTTCTCTATTAAGACTTGGAAGCTTTGAAAGTAAAGATATCTTGTGGAGATTCACAACTGGGTAGAGCTGGGAGGTTGTGTTTCGGTAAAACTGCTAGGAAGTGATTGTTAACAAAAAGCCTTACAGACCAGTGAAGTGAATTCAGTTCCCACCATAGGCACTAATATTGTGGACTTGTGCCAAAATAAGTTTGCCCAAGAAATTTTCAAGTCAAAAGCCCATTAGGTAGTTGCAAAGCCAACATTTACACTCTACCAAATTCAATTAATGAACAATGAAAGCAAATTATGTGCAGACAAAATGTAGAGTAATAAAAGGCTTGTGTATTTATGTCCTACCAGATATGCAAATTAAGTATAAGGTGTTACCTTTTGTGAAATGTATTTATCTATATATATTGACAGAAGCTGTATTGTACTCACAATCACTGTATTGTTCCCTGTGTAAATACTACTGATGATTATACTATCTGTGGTAAATAATATATTGTCACATCATTTGGGTAAGTCACCACTTAATGGAGATAAATAATAACATTGTTGTGTTGGAGTGAGTCACCAAATAATAGTGGACTCTCCCGTCGTATTTAATGTATGAGGGTCAAGCTGCTCAGTTCCTAGAAATCGAAAGCCCAGACACCAGCATATATGATTTGATTATAGTGGTGAAGGCTTTGTGCAGAACCAACCACACTTTTTGAAGTGCTGAATACAGAGACCTGGTGCACTACTGTTGTAGAGTAGTTTCACAGTGGAGGCTTGTATTTGTACTAAGTCGGTCCTAAAATACGTTCAACATACAAAACGTTAGGAACTTGATATAATAGGTAATGATAGAGAGAAATCTAGTGGTGGTCGCAGATACTTTAGTATCCGACTAACGGTCATTCGACATGACTGACTGACCCACTCGCTGAGCGACTGCGCGACTCTTACTTATTATAGGTGGGAGAGTCTATTAACTATAGAATAGGTGTGTTCCACTATAACAACTACGTACCACAATGTCCCCAAATGACCCTCCGCAAGTTTTGAATTCAGAATTGTCATTCTTCTAGACCAGTTGCCATCCAAGGCTATAGAACCCACTCTGTCCTGCTATTTATCCATAGCTGGGTGAAGAAGAAGAGGATTAATATCTTTTCCAAATGGATGAGCATGTATGTGAATGTAATGGATTTGACTGAAATTCAAACTTGACTCTCCAATTCCTTAATCAATGCCACTATCCACTACTCCTCTGTACCTTCTCCACTCCACCATGCCTCCTCCAAATAAGTCACCAAATTATGGAGTTAAATAATATCATGTCACATTGGGTTGACCCAGATCATGGGTAAGCAATAGAAAAATGGTTTATTCTCCCATTTTGCATTTCCCCCATTGTTGGCATTATCATATTAGGCTATAGGCCATGGTCAATTTTCGTTTCATTCCATGGACATAAAATTTATATGAAAAAATTTTACTTGATTTCGGGAGTTTCGATGCCGTAGAGTCTAAATCTAAAAAGTTCTCCAGGTGAGAATTGCTCATTTTTTTATAAATTGCATTTTAAATTGAATATTTTATCGGTAAATTTGAGCATAAAAATCAATTAAGGGAGGTAATAATTGAGTAAATATGACGTTTCTTAGGCTAGTAGTTATCTCCCTTAAATTCAAAAATTTTAAAATACGGCGAAAATGAATTCCCCGAATATTTGTGCAATACATTTTCATGGTGATAAAAACAATAGGTACAATTTGTATCATGCTAAGGAATGTATTTAAGAAATCAGATTATTTCTGTGGAATCACCAACAATCTTGGCCTCCTAAGAGCAATAGTGCAACTACAGAATGTGCTATGAAGATAATTCCTGTAGAACTTTTTAATGCATTGGCATTGATGTGTGGTCTTTCTGATGAAGTTGAAATGAAGAATAGATTTATTACTGTGTCTGAGAAAGATAAGAGAAAGCTACTTGCCATAGCACAAGATATTCTGAACCTTTCTCACAGAGGAAATTTGTTTTTACCAAAGCATTATGCACTGGGAATGGCTGTTCGACACTGGACTGGTCAGTCAAAACTTATAGGCATTTTAAATAGGTTTGGGCACTCTATAAGCCACAGCATAACTCTAGAACTGGATACGGCTTTGGCTGAACAACAACTATCAAAAAGTAACATTCCAGAGGGTTTTAAAAAGAAAACGTTTACACATTTAGCCTGGGATAATAATGACTTTGGAGAAGAATGGTGCAGCAGCTAACTTCTGATCACTTATCACATATTGAAGATGTCGCAATAGAAAAAGACCAGCCCCAAATGATCAGGAGTAAGAAGCGCAGTGTGATGCTAAATGAAGCGCCCATACCAGAATATTATGTGGCAAAAAGAGTAGGCCCTTTCCTACCTTCAGTTTCAATTGACAGAATTCAAAATGCTTTATTTAAATCATTTTGTGAGACCAAAACAAGCATTACTGATTTGGCTATGACCATGATCAATATGCACTGTGAAAGTGACAACCAAAACACTACTCCAATTCCAGGTTGGACAGGTTTCAATATTCTTTTATTACAGGACCAAATACCACCAAAAAAAAGCAATATTGGATATTTGCCTGTGGTCAATGGTAACCCAACTCAACTAAG
Organism: Acanthosepion pharaonis; assembly: GCA_903632075.3. Taxonomy (NCBI): domain Eukaryota; kingdom Metazoa; phylum Mollusca; class Cephalopoda; order Sepiida; family Sepiidae; genus Acanthosepion; species Acanthosepion pharaonis. The sequence goes on along the minus strand of CAHIKZ030000509.1, from coordinate 30,753 downwards.
TACTGTGAATGCAGTATTTTTGAAAAGTCTTGCTATTGCTGATGAGCTTGAAACTGAATGTATTGTATTAACATTTGATCTTGCATTTTATGCTAAAGCACAGCAAGTACGTTGGAATGATGCCATGTATATGCAAAAACAGTTGTCAGACTTGGTGAGTTCCACACCTGCATGTCATTTCTCAGTGTCATTGGAAAGCGCTTTGAAGATTCGGGGCTAGCTGATGTCCTACTTGAAGCTGGAACAGTGGCACAAGGATCACTACCTGGAGTCATGAAAGGCAGGCACTATAATCGAAGTGTCAGAGTCATAAAATTATGTCTGAAGCCTTAAGGAGGAAACTCCTATCTATTTTTATTGAAACACAAAGTGAAGAAGAAAAAAAGCTAAATTCATTGCATTGTCTAAAAATTTATATTATGCTTTTCCCAAAACACAATTCCAAGATCTCTGCACATCAAATGATTTTAAAGAGTTTGAAAGCAAACTATCCTTATTTATTCAAAAGAGATGCAGCCAATTTCCAACTTTTGCATTTTGGATGAGTTACTTGAATATGGCAGATTTGTTTTTAAATTTTATTCGTGCTACACGAACAGGAGATTGGGCCCTTCACCTTAAATCAGCAGCAGAAATGGTACCTTGGTATTTTTTTGCATATGACCATTTGAACTATGCTAGATATCTTCCTGTTTATATCTATGAGATGCTTGCTGTTCCAGATACCCACCCTGCAATAGCAAAGCATCTTGCTGCTGGGGATTTTGTAGTTCAGCAACAAAACCAGTACCTCTTTAGTCAGACGGCAATGGACCAGACGATTGAACAGACAATGAATAGAGATAGCAAGACCAGAAGTGGGCAGATTGGATTCTCAAATAATGACAATGCTGTTCATCATTGGATTTTATCTTTTAATCAACGTGCTCAAATCTCTAAAACTGTACTGAAATGGCTGGAAAAGGAGAGGGCTGCTATAATAAAAAAGACCTGAGTAGTTCTCGATATCAAAAAGGATGAAGCAGATATTCAGAGTGTCATGCAGACAATTGAGTCTATGCAAAATCCATTTGCATATTGTGAAAAAGAATTAATTAACATTGCATCTGGCTAAGTAGCATCTTCTGAAATTAAAGATGACATTTTGACAGCACATGAACAAGGCTGTAATATTTCTAATCAGTTTGTTCAACAATGACTAATTTTGAAAAATGTGGAGTTGAATGCACCATTAAAATCAATGAAGATAAAAACTTTTAGTGATCTTCAGAAAAAGCATTCACAACAAAAGAGCAAGAAGGAAGCAGATTGTTTGAAAGCAGATAAAGACCTTCTCACTAGGCTTCTTATAGTAGCAAGAACCCCAAAAGTTGACCTGGAAGAAATTTTTTCACATTGCCTTTCAGAGTTGCCATCTAGTCTAAGTAACATGGATGGTTCTTTGCAGCGTACCAACAAAGCTGCATTATTTCATTATTTTCTTGTAAAGTTTCCTGATATGAAAATTAACAATATTCCAAAAAATGCAGCACTGATATTAGATGGAATGGCAGTAATACAACAGCTTGCAGACCATGTTGCATCAAGGTTTGGTGAGCTAAGTATTTATGTTTTTAGATATGCAATCAAGCTTGCTTCTACTTATATGTCATCAAGAGTTGACTTTGTCTGTGATAAGTACAATCCATGGAATATTAAAGACTCTGAAAGAAGACACTGTTTGTTTACCCCATGCCACCTGTTACGTGCTCTGAATGAAAAACAGAAAACACCGGTACAATTTCGAAAATTCCTCATGTCTGGTGAAAATAAAGAATCCCTCATCTTATTTATGTTGATGCATTGGAAAAAATTGCCAGCAGAAGAATTTCATGGAAAAACTGTGATTGCTTCATTTAGCCAAGGATGTTTCATGCTGTGTCCTCATAGTGACACAAATGAAGTAATCATAGAAACTTTGCCAGAATTAACAACTGACCATGAAGAAGCCGATACCCTTCTTTTGCTTCATGCTTCCATTATCATTAAGACTCCAGATAGAGATGTTTTTCTTCTTTGTCTTGCTCATCAAAATGAATTAAGCTGTGATTTATATATGGCTACTAATACCAACCGATCATCTAGTTTGATCTCTATTAAATCAGTTGCAAAGAAATGTGGACCTGCTCTTTCAAGTGCCTTACTTTCTTTGCATGCATTCACTGGCTGTGATACTGTTAGCTGCTTTAAGGGAAAGGGTAAAATAAAACCCTTTGAGTTAATGAAAGAAACAGAGAATTTCTTCAAACTTTCACACTTTTTAGGCTGCAACTGGCACCTGACAGATGATTTGTTCCAGCAACTAGAAAAATTTGTGTGCTGTCTATTTGGACAGAGAAATGTTTCTTCTGTAAATACTGTTCATTTTAATATTTTTCATATGTCTGGAAAATTGGATAATACTCTACCACCTTGCCAAAATAGTTTACGATTACATGCAGAAAGGGCAAATTACCAGGCTGTAATTTGGCGACAATGTCTTCACATTAATATTAATGCTCCTTCTGCAACAAATCATGGCTGGAAATGTGAAGATCAAAAACTCGTTGTTCATTGGAGCAGCCTTCCTAAAACTCCATCTACCTTGATGAACTTAGTAAAGTGTAACTGTAAGAAGAACAGCTGTAACTCCAGGCGTTGTTCTTGTGTTCGTCAAACACTGCCTTGTACCGACCTTTGCCAGTGTATAGATTGTCTTAATGTACTTAAAAAAAATAATGAAGTGCAGCAGATTAATGAAATAGAAGATTCTGACTCCTCAGAGGGCGAATGATAAAATGAGCTTGCCGGATTAGAGGACAATCAATTATTTTTCAATTCCTTTTATAAATGTATTACTTGATAACAATTATTTCAACATAACTGAAAAAAACTTATTACAATATTTTTTTATATATATAGTCAAAGTTAGTCTAAACATTAAGATTTCTATATCAGTCAATGTGTATGTGTGACAAAATTACATCAAAAAGTAAATGGCAGTCCAAAATGAAGAAAAGTCAATCACCAGAAGTATTTGAAAACAGTTCTTCCATCTATGATTTTTGGAAGGCACAAGATTTGGAAACATATATAAAAGTTTTTCATGTTTTTTTATCAAATTAATGTACATTGCAATGTTTTACGAGGTTATTCGAATTTGAGAAACTCACATGACAATAGAAAGTAACGTTTTCATTGTTATGGCTTTATGCAAGTCATTTTATTTGCTGAAAATTCCTGATTAAATAAATTAACACATAATATAAGAGCATAGATATATCAGCTTCTTGTTGATACACTTAAATGTGCTAAAAAACTTATTTAAAGTTCATTTTACATGAAGTAAACCATGAAAATGGACTTTTTCCGTAAATGACACACCCTGTATTATCTCCCCTTTTCTGAAGCAGTGTGCACATTTAGCTTGGAGATCTCTTCAGATTTGAAATCAGCACGAAAAATACTCCTAGAAACACTTGAAATTTTCTCATGAATAAAATGTCCACGAACTCAAAATCTAAGCCCTTTTTTGGCCTCTGGCCCATAGCCTATATCCATAATGATAACTTATTTCATTGGTGGAATGGAATAGCTGAACGAAAAGAAATGACAAACCTGCTTTGTTCTCAGAGTTTTATACAAACAAGTCATATACAAAATTATATGTGCATATTTACATGTGTCCCATGTAAAGAAAATATAACACATATCTACACAACAGAGTGAGAAGGAAATGAAAAAGAGAGTCATATGCTAGATATTCTTCTGTATTTCTAGAGAAGCCATATTTAGGATTCCAGATTTGAGAAAACTGGATTTATCTACTATGTCTATAAAGGATATATTTCCCAAATGAGAAAGGGTGAGTCTTGGGTTTTTTCCAACATGATGACTGCTAGCCAGAGATCATTTCTTCTATATTTAGGAAAGACATATTCCCAAAGGAAACCGGTGCCATGGGCTTGTAAGCTGCATCATGTGGGAGCTACCTGGGGAAGGTAGATTTAGCATCCATCCAGGCAAGTGAAGGGCCTTGGACAATCTAAAAAAGCAACTATTTGGTTTGACTCCTGGAAGCTGACTGATTGCTGCTGTCATCACTGTATGAAGAGATGTCACTAACTGGCCATCACATGACTTCACTTCAATGAAAGGGAGATAATGGTCTTTTGTATCCCTACAGTACCATGGATACTAATGCTTATAATAATTGTATATATGATTATTTACTTTATTTCACTGTTGTTTCACATAGTGAAAGAATTTAGATATATTTTTTGAAAACTTTTCTGTAAATATTTCCTCTAGAAAAAAAAAAGCATTTGTCCAAGTCACACATTAGCATAAGTCACACATTAGCATAAGTCACACATTAGCATAAGTCACACATTAGCATAAGTCACACATTAGCATAAGTCACACATTAGCATAAGTCACACATTAGCATAAGTCACACATTAGCATAAGTATACAAAAAGTATACAAAAACCTGCACTGACATTTATAAATCAAAGATGATTTCTAGTTTTAATGGTACATGATGTTTTCCAAATATATATATATATATATAAACACACCAACCACCAACCAAGAATAATCCTCCACTAATTATCTTGTGAATTTACTCTGCTAACATTTATAGACTATTTAAAATTACTTTATTGGTGGCCTGTTTGGGATGACCTTGATTACTGCGTGTGACCATCTTGATTTTGTATTGCTTTTTTGACTTCTTATTTGGCTCAATCCCTTTGCTTCCCTTTGTATTAACTAAAAACCATGTCATTTCCTTTAACAGAAATTTTGAGCAAATACAAACAAATTTGCTGAGTGGAGTCTTGCACATTGTTGATAGAAATTTGGAAGCATAATGGATAAAAATGTTTTAGTCTCATTTTCCTGTTTCTTCAAATCTAAACAGTTTAAAGATTGATATATAAATCAAAATTCCATATTTTTTGTTTGGTCATCAAATATTGATGTGCATATTTATTTTTGGATTTACTTTTATCCTTTGAGTAAAATATATTTTATGATTGCCTTAGAAAGTATTTTGGTTTTTACATTTTACACATAGACATACACACACTTTGACAAAGTAATGAATCAGTTCTAATCATCAATAATACAAGAATGTCAATGTTATTTTAAAATGTTCTAAACCATAATGTTGTATTTGTATCTTCATAATTTGTATTCATTGAACATTAATCACTTTGCAAAGATACTCATAACCAGAGTTTCACACTTATGCAATCTTCAGATGAAATGAACACAAATGGAAGAAGTAGGAACCACTTTCATGTAATCCATAAACTGCATATCTTAAAGCATCACAGGGAAAAAATAAAACAAAATAATTTTCTTTAAAAACCCATAGAAAATCACACCTTCAGAGGGGGAAAAATAACCAAAGAATAAAGCCCTGTTGTTGGGATTAACTAATAATGGTTGTACTAAAGGGCTGGCTGGGGTCAATAAGAATAAAAAAAAAATTTCAAATATACCAGTAAGCTAGTCAGGTGGCAGGTGACACAATAGGTATTTTATATTATGTCTACACCTGTTAATTAACTCTGTTTTTTATTAAGTATTCTGTTATTGCAGCTCAAACTTAGTATAGCAAATTTTCCTTCTAGACGAAGCCTACACCTAACCCTACCATTTTTAGCTTTTAGTACATGATAATACACATTGCCTTACCATAAGCAGCCTTGTTGGTGTTCCCACTCACTCACCAGATTTCAGAGCTCAACTGATATAGGCTTGGACATGACGTCAATGTATTGTGGTGCCAATTAACATTTACTTTACATATTACTAACCCATGACTTTTGTCACATCTTTGTAGATAGATTACTTAGGCAGATTATAAAGTGACAAGTTAAAGTGGAAATATTTTTAGAATTATCTTTACTGAAGTCTTAAAAATTAGAAAGTAAAATGAAAGAATAAAAAAAAAAGAATGAGGTAAGATTTTGTGTAATTTTCAGATGCTTTATGTGTCTATTGTCTTTTCACAAAAAAACAAAAATTAGACGAAAATAAATAAAAAAATATTTCTTTCATGAAATCTTATTTACTTTTCTCTTTTGTTATAGTGAAGGGAAACCAAAGTGAACAACTGTCACCATATTTTGACATTCAAAGAGAAATTCCTTCAAGCTTTTGCTAAGTTGAATAAAAGAAATTTATATTACTGAAGCATTAGCTAATAATAACCTGATGGTTTGTGTGTTCAGAGAACATTTTTTGCATTTATTTCACATGGATTAATGTTGTGTAACTTTTATTAATTTTCTTATATATTCTTTTGACAAAATGAAAAAGTGGAAAAGAATTTTCAGAAAATCAAAATCCTTATCGGTCATGTTTTAAACATCTATTCCTCTTGCTTGGTGAGTTTTCCTTTATATTGAAAAAGTTAACGTTGCAAATGACATGAATTTTCTGAATCTTCTTCAAAACTTTTTGGCATCTACTTGCCACAATCATTATTGGAACTTCCAAATTCTGAACTCTTCATTGTATCCAGGAAACAAAGGCAGAGATTTGGGTAAAATAATGGTAAATAAATAGTATATAGTGAACAAGAATTTCCTTTGGACATATGTTGAACAATAGTATGAAAAATTAAGAAATATTTTACTTATCTTATATGGTATTAAAAATAGGATCAGATCAGTTAATTAAAAGTGGCAAGACATTTTAAGGAACCATCTCCAAATCTTTAGAAATATAAACTGCAAACAGTTTTATTTTTAATAAAGACTATTGTTGGGGCGCACCCACCTTCTCATCAGAATGGACTGATCTCTCTACTACTAATAGGACAGTTCTATAGAGTTCTGGGAATATCAGGTGAGTTGGTAGAATATTGACTAAAAGTTTGCCATGAATACTTCAGATATAATGGAAACAAACAAGACTGCTCAGTTTCATCTTCTTAGACCCCCCTCTTGTAAATCATTTCTGATAAGCCTTTTATAAATACCAATAATTTTAGTAAAGTCTATAAGTGACCTGTGTTCAGTAGTAAATCCTTTGTTTACGTATTAACAGGTATTATTTCAACAACTAATAATTGCTTAATGATATTTTTACATCAGAAAAGCATAAACAATTTTTCCAAATTGTACTTTGGTAAATACTTGTACAATTCTTAGTATCAATAAGGGATAAAAATACATTTATCAAAATCAACTTTGGCAAGAAGTTTATTGACCACCCAGTGATAAATGAATGCATAGATATTTGTTTTGAGATGAGTGTCAAAATTTAATAGTGAATATCTATCACAGGATTAATACATTTAAGGAAAGGAAATTCTAAAATGAATAACAGTGTTGAGAATGTATTATGGAATAAAAACAGTAATTTTCTGTGCACACTGCAGGCCTCACATGCCAGTGACCAGCAAGATACAAAGTAAACGTTACCTTCTTCCTGGTTTTAATCTCATTTTATGACATAATTGTAATCTGTTTTGACATTGGTTGTGATAATTCACTGCTGTCATATATTCAAGATAAAAAGAGGAAGAAATTGAAGGAATCAATTTGTAAAAATAGCAACTGAAATTTCAAATCTGCTGGTAAATATCTGAAGATACCCCATGAATCAACTAACTTTAAATCAGAAGTTTTTTCCTGTATAGTTGATAATTTTGAAGGTTTTTATACAAAGAGAATTTTTTCATGTATGTGGGTGCACAAGTACATACAATCTGGGATGCTTGAGGAAAGCAAATAGCAGGTATTGTATACTAAATTTTAATACTTTGGAAGAAAAAGCTTCAGGATCAATTTATTTACAAAAGTACAAACATAGACAATGACATTTGAGCTAAATTTAGCCCAACTGAATCAGTCCAAAGCAAAAGTACTTAAGCATTGGTCTGTGGTGATGATAAAACAATTTGAGTGTTTATTGGACACTCAAAATTTAGGAAGATTCTTACAATAGACTGATTGAATGGTTCCTTTGTTTTTAATCAAATTTCATTCAATTAAAGATAATTTGTAAAATGATGCAAACTATAAGGTAGCTTTGACAGGAGGTACATTGAGAACAGAACTGAAATTAAAGCCATTAATGATAACTGGAAACTTGAGAAAATCAGATATCCACCCTTTGGCAGAAAATTCAAATAGACATTGTTAAAGGCAGAATATATTTGTGTCATTTGATAGGCAAAATTTGACCATTAATTTGAACCTTTTTTGTTTTTTTACTGATTCACTTTGTGTAAAAAATGAAAGAGATATATTGAGGAAGAGTATTGAAAACCAGTGATACAAGGTTCATGAATATGCATATACAATGTACAAATATTTGTTCATGCACTGCCCATATATATATATATATATATATATATATATATCTGTTAGTAGGATATCAAATTCAAACAAAAGTGGTGAGAAATGAGACAATAGGGAAAAAGTTTTTATTGACAACACATTTTCTGAATACCTGAAGAGGCATACCTAACTATCTAACAAAGGCAAAACATGTTATCAATAAAAGGTTTTCTACTTTGTCACATTTCTTTTCACACACACACATATGTGTGTGTGTGTGTATATGTGAGAATTTAATTCCTGCAATGACCTGAGTATATCAATTTGGTAGTATGTCAGTCAAAAGATTTTATTCACAAATGTTTCAGACATATTCTAACTTCCATTTACTTGAGATGCAAACCAGATATGTCATTAGATATCGAGTAGTAGAGAAAGTTGTACTTGTTCATGTTATAAAACTGGTGTAAAATGAATGAAAGGAATCTGGAGCAGCAGATTACCATTGAGTTTTTGTGTGAATATTAGTAAAATTGTTAGTGAACATTATTAAAATTGCTAAGTTAAAAAGCTATTAAAATGGCTTATAATGGACATGCTATAAAGAAATCAAGTGTTTTTGAGTGGCACAAGTAGTTCAAGAAAGACCTTGAATATGGTTATCCATTTCTTTGATCATAAGGGGATAGTTTAGTAAAAGTTCTTAGTGCAAAGAAAAATTGCCAATCAATTTTTTTGAAAGTGCTGAAATGTTACAGGAATGTGTTCAGAAGAAAAGACCCAAATTCTGGCTTGACAAGTGGATTCTTGACCAAGATAAAAAATTCATAAGTTTCTGACTAAGAAATTCATTACAAAAATGAACCATCCACCTTATTCATTGGACTTAATTTCAGGTACCTAATACAAGGTGGGTTCTTAATAATTGGCATGGGGGAGTTGGAATATTTCTTAATATGCAATACATGAGAGGTTCTTAATAAAAGATGGAATGAAAATCATTTAAAGAGTCAAAAAATGTGAAATTAATTAGTGGTGTAGTCTCTGAACAAAAAAGGTGGAGTTGCTAATGTCCTGATATGTCCTTGATTAATGCCGTTCAATCCTTGCCAAGGGTGAGTAGTATACACAGATAAACCACAGGAGTGTAGATGACTTGTGTTTGAGAATACTGTTCAGGATTCTTTCGTTGGTCATTCGGTTCTTGGTGACATCTGATTCCTCTGAAAGCAAACAGCTAAGTCCAATTTTGGTTACGTCCAATTCCTCTGAAAGCAAACAGCTAAGTGAAGTTGTTATATTCCAACACGCGTGAAGAAAAAACCGGTAGGGGTTAAGTTACGTGTTGGCATATGAAAGTGAGTAGGCGTTATCCATTGAACACCATTAGGGTCACTTGTACTTTCCTGACAAGCAGAGTTTGTCTGGTCTGCGATCAGAGACCAGACAGGAGGTGGGGGAAAGGAAGGTTCTCTTCCAAGAACTGGCTTTAGTTTAACCAGGTACAAAAAAAATATTCCATAATCTGCATATTCAAAGAAATAAAGAGACGATAGTTATTCTCATATCTCGTCGCAAATATGTAAGGTATTAAAAATATACTTGTAAAATCTAAGGTACAATTATTGGTCTAATGTAACAATATATATATATATATATATATATATATATATATATATATATATATATAGCACCAAGTGGCAACAGTTTGTTTTGTTTGAATGCAATCTTCAGGTGCTGACCTCAGTGTCCACTCTTATATTTGCACCACATGCCCTATTCTAGATACTGAGTACTTTATTAAATGATTAATATTTCACATATTTTTATAATCTTATAAAAATAAAATTATTCTTGTAAATAAACAATCAAATGAATAGTGTTTAATATTTTGTTGTCAATTCTCAAGAAAAAAGAAAATGTATAAATCCACTTTCATATGTTTGGGTTTTATTAAAATTTTAAACACAGCTTTTAAATCAATAAACATTATAGAGTGAGTTGATAGAATATATAGTAATAGTTGTGTCAAGAGAAAAACTGTCCTTTTGACATACCATTTTTTGCAGGTACAAAGGTTGAAATTTGCCAAACATTTTTGCCCATAAATATAGCAAAACATAAAATTATATTTTATCATATATATATATATATATATATATATATATCATTTTATATTAAGATTTGTACATACTGATAGATAATGTAATAAAATGACATTCAGAGGAAAAAGGCAAATGTTCACATGCACATAAATGTATAAATACATCCATGATATTAAAGTTAATATTTTTATATTCGATGTGAGAGATTTGTGTGTAAAAAGCCAAACAAGCTTTCTGAAAAAAAGTAAATAAAACACCTGATCTAAGATGGAATCTTCAGCAAAGCATATACTTATATATATATATATATATATATATATATATATATATATATATAAAATAAGATAAAGAACAAATAGGAAACATTTATCAATCTAATATGTTTCACTTTTCTTAAAGCTTGGAAGCTTTAATAGAAGTGAAATATGTTAAATTGATAAACATTTCCTATTTGCTTTTATCTTATCATTCTGTCAGATTCTGATCCATATTTGATCTTTAATGTATATATATATATATATATATATATATATATATATATATATATATCGCACATGTACATTTATGTATGTAATACCTGAACATAATCTTTTTGCTTGCAATATATATCTTGTTCATATTTTGATATGCACAGAATTCAGAAACAGAATCAAAATCTCTATGTAGTTGACTGTCTAAGATTTGCCTTGAAGCAAATGCACAGTTTTATTGCCTCTTAAGTTCGGCAAGAAACTGCTTTACCTCTCAACACCAACTTCTGAGAAGTGTTTGAAGATCTCTTAAAACTTAGAGTTCTTATTGCCATGATGCTAGTTTTGCATTCTTTATCTACTTCTCTTGGTAATGATAGTAGGAAGCCATTGACTGCACACTCCAAGTAAGTGGTGTCAGGGCCAACAGCAGGAATTGCATATCAAGTCATGAGTGGCAGTTAAATCTCTATCAAGATTTGTTCATTTTGTTAAACATTATCATTGTAAATCTGTCCCTAGTTGGTTGATATCAAGGAACATGGATGATGGGAAATTCTTTTATCAAGAATTCCAACCTTGTTTTTGAAGAGAAAGAAAATGAAGGGAAAAGAAATTAAAATCAGTCTTAAAAAAGAAATGTAACTGTGTAAGGAAAAAAAGAATTTGAAAGAAAAGTGTGAAAAGAAAGAGTAGTTAAAAACTTAAATAAAAAGAATGAAATTATCAGGGAGAAAAAGGCTATAAGAAGAAAAATTTGAGAAAAAGAGAGAAATAAAGGAAAGTTATAAAGACAGAATGAAAAGAAAATAAAAAGATGTAAAGGCAGCTGTAGAAATTGGAAAAGAGAAAGAAAAGGAAAAGTGAGAAAGGACTAGAATATAAAGATGAGTAGGGAGAAAAAGAGAACAGTAAAAAAAAAAAGAGAAGGAAAGAAGGTTGAGAAAGAGAGAGTTGTTAATAAAGGAAGAGAATGGGGAAAAAGAGGAGGGAAAAGAACACTAGAAAATGAATGAAAATGATGCGAGTATATTTAATTAATTTTACATCATTTTCTGAAAAAGGAAAGCTAATAATATGAGGAGCCAGAAAAAGATCTATAAATTCGAAGAAATAAAAAAAAAGGAATTTAAAACTAGAAATTAGGTTTTAATTTCTTTCTTTCAATAAAATTGATATTTTCTTTTCTTTTGATTTTGTTACCTCATTTGCATTGGTGTCTTTGACAATAAAAGGAATAAATTATGTTGGCATAAGAAACAACAGCAAATAACTAAATCTGTTTTCAAACCTTAAGGCATAAATCCGATAAGTATTAAATTGTGCAAGAGCATATATGTGACCTGCTTATAAATATTTATAAAATGGAATTGGAGTTTTATGGCCTTTGGATTTTTATGGGATGCAGTAGTGTGTACTTTTCTTAATGAGAAATGTTTGTTGCCTCTCTAAAACAAACAAATATTTGACTTTTGTAAACTTACTTGCACAGACAAACACAAACTAAATAGATATGAACAGATTGAGACAAATTTCTTCAAACACCTTGTCCACTTGATATGAAGATCTAAAAGATTATGGCAAAAATCATGGATGATTTATTTATGTGTTGGTGTTCATTGTGAGAATTAGAACATTAAAAAAATTATTCCTGTTTGCAAATCAAATATTTAATACCTGAAATTATGTTTTTTTAGATGGATAAATATGCTTAGATTTTGTGAACAAATTGAATCCTTAAAGAATTGTGAGTTCTTTAGCATAATAGAAAATCAGTTATTTTTTTTATTTTGAATATTATAAATTCCCCAGGATTATTACACAGGTTCCTTGATGTGCCTATAACTTCTTATTCTATAATACTGTTTACAAAATTCAGAGTTGTATACCATTTTAAGTTTATGATCATTATGGGTACATTGTTAAATGTCTGTGAATCAGTACTGTCCTCAAAAATGTTTTTATATAGAAGTCATAACTTTCTGTCACTTCAGGACATGAGTGTTCAGACCCTCCACAACTTCCTATCTTTTGTAGCTCTTAGTAAGGTTTGTCTTCTCACCATTTCTCCCAGTCGTTGTTCTACCATCCATTTGCATGAGCTTGTTAGGTGATCATGGATCTCCACAACTTCCTGCCCTTTATAGCTCTTGGCAAGGTTTGTCTTCTCACCATCCCTCATAGTCCCTGTTCTAACATCCATTACTTGCTGTTCTCTTCTATTCCACTTACCTTTAGTATGTCCTGTGAGGATCAATTTTGCCTTTCTTTGCTCTTTATGCATCACAAAAATTTAAACTATCTCTTTCTGATTTTAAGTATAAGTGTCTTTTTTGTTTCCACTTTCCTTAAAATTTCTTCATTACTCACATGTTCAGTCCATAGTATCCTTCTGGGAAATGACAATTCTGTTGCCTTAAGTCTCTTCTTCATCTGTGAGGAAATTATCCAGCATTCACTGCCATATAGGAATACCAGTCATTTGTAACTTCCAAGATATTTAATTTTTTTGTACCTGGTATCTCCAATTTATAATTTGTATATTTGGTTCTTCTTTTTGCTGCCAACTATAGAGTTTATCTTTTTACAATTGATGTTAATCTTTCTTCTTGTTTTCTTTCACCATCTTCTGTAGGAGTTCCTGTAGTTTCCTTTCTATTTTTGTGCACTTACTGACTTCATTTTCTGTTTATATGCAGGTAGTTTGCTTCCAGTATATTCTAGATTTTCCTAATATCTTTCCTAAATAAATCAATCTTTCCAAGCAGTTCAAATATTTATTTGTCTAATACCTTATCAAACACATTTGCATAATCTATAAAACAGGTGTACAGCCTTTTGCATTTGTATTGTTCTTCTGCTATCATATTTCTTGATCCAGTGTATTTAACAAAACTGCACTGTTCTTGCCCTATTTCTGGTCTAATTTTGCTATGTGCACTATTCATCAGAATTTGGATAATAAGTTTTGTTATGTGATTTATTAGATTGATTGTCCAATGGAACTTTCATTCATTTGCACTTAGCTTCTTGAGTAGTGCTGTGAAAATGAAGCTACCAAGGACTTTTGGAATACCACAGCTATTGTATATTTCAATATTTCTGTAATTTTTTGAAAACCAAAATCGTTTAATGCTCCTAACATCTTTATTACAGTCCCATTTGGTTTTGCTGCTTTGTTCCTGTTCATCTTGCTCATTGCTGATGTCACTACAGTCTTTAATATTTCAGGTCCTTCCATATTTCCGTCTTTCATCATGGAAGAATTTTCCAATATATTCATTCAGTCTTTGATTTCTTTTTCTATTATAAGCATTCTCTCTTTCGATTTTATGAATCCAGTCAGTGAATATGCATCATTTGTCCTGTTATTTCTCTTATGCTTTTCTGCATATTTACCTTATCTATGTTAGTCATTCTTTCTATTTCTGAACAATTTCCTCTTTTGCTTGCCTGGATTTTGTTTTTAATTTCTTTGTGTAATGTAATATATTCTGTATAATATATTATCATTGTTTGCTATTTTCTTCTCTCCTTGATAGGAGAGCTCTCCTGCTTTCTAATACTCAGGAAGAAGTAATAAAGGGGGTTAATTTTTATTTAGAAGCACAACCACACTACTTCTACTTGATTATTGGCTTTGCTTTGTTATACAATAACTGCACTTAGGCAAGTTTTAGGCATAGTTGCTGTTTTGCTTTTACAATTCCCTATACACTTGTGAATTTTTAGCTCTTAAAATAATTCACTAAACTTGATTTTCTTTCTTGTAATATCACCTGAATCAAACTGCATACAAAATTTTATTGGAATGTGTATGACTGTTGGATAGAGACAGAAAAAAGTCATTGTTAATTCCAACCAAATAAACATAAGTAGGAATATTTATTCACTTTGATTGCAGATGTAAATAATTTGTAAACTTCAGCTATGTAGATTGTAAAGATTTTGTTTTATAAGTGTCATGATTTCAAGTTAGTGTAAATTGAATTAAAAAAAGAAATGAATAAGAATTGACTAATGATAATAATAAAATATGAGAATATTTGGAAGACGTATAAAGATTGTTAGTAAAATATTCTTTATTTCAGCTTCCAGAGTTTGGCTATAAGGTTAGCAGTAGAGAAAGTTTGACTTTATACATGAGCCTTAAGGTAATCAGGGAATCCATTAGTTCTGAGACTTGCATTTTCCCCTTTTCTCCTGTAGAAAGAATTTTTCCTTTTAAACATATGTATTTTATTTAATTTTATTCCTTATAGCAGGCAATTATATTGTGCAGCCAGGAGACATGATTTCTGCTTCTTCCCTGAGGTACTGTGCAAAAGAAGACAGTGTGTAAATAATTTGATTATTGACTTCTGTCTCTGACACGTCTTTCTCCAAGACTATAGCAGAAACACAATGTTGATATCATCGTTTCCTTGAGGTGTTTATCTTAATAACAGAAACATTTATCTTCTACCAAAGTCATTGTTAACAAGTAAGCAAAGTTTCTCATTTCATTTGATGCAAGATGATCTCATTTCCACTTTATACATATTCATGTATTTTTTTTTTTATTTCCAGTCATCTATTGTCATTTTGATATTAGGGAAATTAGAATCAAGTGGCTCGGCTATTTTGTTGTTATATAATTATCTTAGACATTTTCAGGCTCCAGTAGAAAGAGAAATAGTTTTTTGTTATTTTTATATTTTAAATGTTGACAAGTTCAGATTACAGTTCATGAAAAAATTCAAACTAAATCAGCTGTGATTAAATTTACATCAGCCACATGGGGTAGAAGGTTGGGATACATTTGCATATCCTATCAATGTATAGTGAATAAAGGTTTTAATTGAATAGAGATTGAGTTCAATTCTAATCTTAATTCTAAAACATGATCAAAATTAATAGAAAATCATGAAGGCAAGTTTTTGTCACATCAAATCAACATTTTTTGATTGATGTGCTATCAATATGAAACTAGTAAATACTAAACACTTCAGTGTATGGATCAGCTATAGTAAATTTAATACAGGAGAAAAGGAAACTGAACATAGAATAGGCTGTGCCAGTGGTAGTTTTGCCCAACACTGCAAACTACAAAGCCAAAACATCAATCTGAAAACTTGAGTTATGTTCTTAAATAGCCTCATCAGATCAAGACTCTCATATGAATGTTATACATGGTGCCAAACCCATTCAGAAATATCTAAACTGTCAGATGTATTCAACCACTTCCTAAGATCAATGGTGTAAAAAGGCTTTGAGCAAGTGAATCCCAAGTGTCTTGGCAAAGATCATTCTTTTTTGAATATTGTGGGCGAGTGATACAGAATCACAAACATAGAAATATACTGAATAACTTGAGGATGACTACCAACAACAGCAACAACTAAAATGGATAGCACATATAACTTGAGGAGAAAATAATGAAGACATTGAAATTCCAAACTACTTTAAATAAAATGTTAGGAAGGAAACTCCCATCACTACTGGAAAGAACAATAACAGCTACTGGACTTAAAAATTGTTTTAAGTGAAAGATTTTATAAATCTGAACCAAAAGCAATATTGACTGCTCAATCAAAAATGTCAGATGTTTCCTTGTAGGGAAATGGCTAATATTACCATTACTATTGTTTCTTTTCTTTTTAGTCTATGAATTGGCATTGACAAACAATTATTTAATTCTTTATGCTCATAACAGATTTGTAAAATCCATTATACCTAATAGCCAAGAAATAATAAGTAGTTTTTATTCATAGAAATACAACCAACATGTAAATTATTTCTAATTTTACAAAATGAAAAAAAAATATTACTGATATCAGTAATTATGTCTTAAAATACAAGATTTTAATAATTTCATCTTGAAGTGAAGAAATTATGGCTTCAATATCTTGATATAATTATTAAAATCAAATATATTGACTTAATATTGATTTTGAAAGCATCAATATTATAACAATAATCACCTGAAATATTGATCAGTTTAAAACAAGTCAATGAATCAAATGTGGTCAATTATTTTTGTCTTTCCTTCAATGAAATAAATTCTTCCTGGAGAATGCTTATTGAAGTATGAGTTTTTAGGCACTCACCAAAACTAATCAAAATTTTGTTGAATTTTTATTAAACAAATTCTCATTTAGAATGCCAATCATCATAAAACAGGAGAAAAATATTTGTAACTATACTAGAGAGTATTTCAAAGTAGTCAGTCTTGTAGAAAAACAATGATAAATTCAAGCATCCCTTTAATGATTGCTTTAAATGTTCTATTCTGTATTCTGGCAACAAAGAAATGTTTCCAGAGCAACAAATGTGTGTATACTTTTGCTTTTAATTTATTTAACTTTTTTCTTATTTTAAAAATACTTATCTAACTTTGCATAGTATATATTTGATTAGTTTAAATTTAAGAATTAATACCATTATTCTGAATGAGCTTACTGACAGCTCCCTTTGCTAATCAAAACCATTAACTCTTTCAATTTACCAAATCATATGATCTTTACTCATGATTTGTTGAAATTTAATGAAACCAAATATTTCTTTGAATCACTTTAAACTAAATCTTTGTATTCCTTGTCTCTGAAAATGTTAATCTTAAATGATACCAACTTTTTTTTCAAAAGTGAAGAAATGATTTTTTTAAAATCTTTTTTCTTATGATGATTATATTTTAAAAATACAGATCTTCATCTTCACTGTTCTTGAAATAATATTTGTGATTTATCTCTGTAATTGGCTTTTCAAAATATTTTTAAATTCACTTTTCATAATGAAGCTTATATTTCACACAATTTGAAAGAAAATCAACAATTTGTTAAATTTTTCTAAAGATGAAAAGGTAGAAATGTTTACAATATGAAAGTCTAAGAAAATAAATTAATTACTAAGTAAAAATTTTGGCATCACAAAAAGGACAAATCTAATAAGAAAATTTGAAAATTAAAAAGAAATCTCATCAAAATAACAGGAATTGTATCAGTCAACATTTCATGTTTCCTCTCTTTATGTGAATCCTCACCCTTTTCATGCATTAAAATAAATATATATTTTTCTATAATTGCTGATTTGTTTTTCTTGTCTGTTTAATACATTAGTGAACATCTCTTCTGTGATTACTGACAAGTATTGCCATCCATGATGTAATATTTACTCTCTAAATAAATGAAAATACTTGTTCTTCATCCATTCTCAAATGTTTTGTCATAATTAAAAATGATCATGTGTTCAATTATGTTTCATTCACTGGGAGCTTTTCTCTTTCATCTCTGTGAATTCTACATGATTACAATTGCATTAAAAGTTATAAATATGAGAATCTTTGTCCAATGAAGCAAATCTGTTTGTTTTCGAAGCGACAATTTATTCATAGCAAATAAATTACATTTCTTGCTTTTAATCTTTTCTTATTTATATTAATTTTTATTGCTTTTGGAAATAAATTTCCCTTTAATATTTTTGTTGAGAGAAATTAATTTAAGCTCTAAATGTATAAGTTTTGATTCTTTTGAGTAAAATTTGTCTGATGAAAATAAGAAAGGAGCCATTCAATGTAGCCATCATAGGAGGAGAGTATGGAAGAGGAAATAGATAAGTTTCAAAAAGTATGATACAATGCCAAAAAACAGTACATATCACAGAAAATTATCATCATAATAGGATCACCTAAATTTAAAAGTAGGAAAGGAACAAGTCGGGAAATATGTATTTGAAGTGCATAATTAATGCAAAGAAAAATACCCCATTGTTGCATATCAAATGACCAAATAATAGTCAGTATCTGGTTTGAAGAACATTCAAACTTGTAGATATTGAAATGTCCTAGAAGTCAAATAAAGAAACAGATTAACTAACAATCAATAAAAATGGAGTGAATAAATCAGACAACCTTTGCATGACAACAGAGAAAAATCTACAATTTATAAAAACGCATAGAAGATCCCAATGTAAGGCCAATCCTAGCTAAGATGAATAGAAATAAAACATTAGAACCAAATGGGATTGTAAGAGATGCTGTCAGTCTTAGACAATTTGAGAAGATTACTGAAATAATGGATGGAAGATATGACAGTGGTGAGATACTGGAAGATCTCAACAAATCTATTTTCATTGCAATACCAAAGCAGGCAGGTGGAAATGAATGTGAACTCCATAATACAATCAGCTTAATGAGTCACATAACTAAGGATTAGAATTATAATGAATAGGACTCATAACAGAATTAGACTAGAAATAGGGCACAGACATTGTGACTTTCTTCAAGACACCAGAACAAGAAATACTACCTTTATGATTAGAATGTTATTAGAGCAAGTAGTAAAAATACAAAATACATATCTGTTTCACAGATTATACAATAGTGTTTGATATCATATGACACAAAAATCTCATTGAAATATTAGAAACGCTTGATTTACAAAGAAAAGAGTTTGAGAAATCCATAACTTCTATTAAGAACAAACAGCATGCTCAGTGGATGAACGAAAATAGAAAGTGGAGTAAGACAAGGACACATTTTCTCACCAGGTTTATTTAACCTTTACAGTAAGACATTTCTAAGAAAGCTAGAAGACATACTGGAATTTATTATTGATGGCTGTAACAATATAAGACAATGTACTAATGGTAAATGCAGAAAGAAAACTGAAAGAACTCTTAAACAAGTTAGTAAAAGACTATTAACTGTAAGAAGATAGAACCTATGGTTATCACCAAAAGTGCTATTTATTGGGGTTATCAGAATAAAGAGAATAGAAAAATTCAACTGTTTGGCTAATGTAGTAACAATGGAAAATGTAATACCAAAATCCAAAGGTGCATAAGACTAATAAAAGGTGACTTTCAGCAAAATATTAAAACTTATAAAAATGTACTTAGAAACAAAGGCAAGAATAATGAACTGCTACGTAATACCTAATCTTCTATATGACATGAATACTGGACAATTTCTTTGCAGATGATAAAGAGACTTGAAGTGAAAGAGATGTGGTTCCAATGAAAACTGCTAAAAACATGATGGATACAATATGTGAAATCTTAAGGAAAATAAAAAGTATAAGGACCTTTAGAATCAGAAAGTGACAGTTGGGATATATGAAAAAAGAGGGCTGAGAGAATGTAACATTGACAGGACATATTGAAAGCAAGAGGAGCTGGGGAAAACAGTGAGTAACCTACTTATGTTTATGTGGAATGGATAGCAGAACAGGGTCAAAGAGGAATCAAAAATCAATAGTTACTTAGCACAACAAAAGACAGGAAGTTGTGGAGTGTCATGATTGCATATGTCCTGAAAAATATGGCACATAAAATAAATATACATGTACATTCAATATGTTTTTATATGCATGTATATATAAATGAAATGGCTAGATGTAACTGTATGTTCTACGCTAACAGTTTCTTCCCTCAGAATGGAAACTTATGGAATTCTCTTTCAATTTCTTGCTTTCTAGTCAACTTTGATCTTCAAAAATTTAAATGCAATGTCAATCGGTATCTCCTGTTTTCTTGGTTCATGTTCTTTTATTGTTCTCTCTCCTTAATAATGTTTCTTTTCTCATATTCTCTCACACTTAGTAACCCGTTTCATCTTAGTGGCTTTATTGTCATAATTGGGGTGAAATGTGTATATATATATATATATATATATATATATATATATATATATATATATAATGTGGTGCACTGGGTTAATTGTTGCTATTTAGATTTTAATTTCACACAAGCATGTTGTTTGCTTTTGATTTTGTTGACTGCACAGTATAGCACCAACTGTGAGTAAAAGTGCAACATGTCGTAATTCACTTTGCCAGAAATTTGAAAATGGCATGTTGTACTGCTAAGCATTCATGTCAGAAGCTCCAATATGAACATTTCAGAGTGTTTGGGTGTCAACCAGAGGACAGTGCAGAGACTCAATATGGAGGCCTACACCAATTACCTTGAGTAGATAGTGCTACTCTGGATCAAGAGGGTCATTGCTGGAAGATCCTATGTCTGGCAACTGGACTCTGCACCATGTCACACAAGCAGGAGAACCCAGTCATAGCTCTAAGACAATTTCTGCAACCACATCACTCCTTGCATGTGGCCATCTAACTCCCCACACTGCAACACCCTTGATTATTGTGTGTGGGGCATAGTTGAGGGAGTGACCAACAAAATTCCTTGTAACACCAAAAATGACCTGAAGGCAAGGATTATGGCAGCATTTACCAACTTAAACAAGGAGACCATCTAGAAGAGTTGCAGGAGATTGTGAAGTCATCTGAAGACTGGTTGAAGCCAATGGAGATTTTATTGAATAAATTTACTCTTTCCTATTTCAAGATAATTTTGTGTATGTGTGTGTGTGTGTATATATATATATATATATATATATATATATGACAAAGTGGAAAAAGTTTTTGTGTGATGTGATGTGATTTTTGTGTGTGTGTTGTGATTTTTTATTGAACTAAATTTGTTGTTTTTATGTTTAGTATGATGAAGCCCTAAAGGATGAAACATGGCACATGAAAACTTTTTCCACTTTGTCATAGATTTTTCCACAATGTTGTTATTGTTATATAAAAACATTGTTATCTCTCTCTCTCCCATATATACATATATATATATATATATATATATAAATATATTATTATTATAATTATTATAATATTTATATATTATTATTATAATTATATTATAATGCACACATATATTGCTTCTCATGTATAATTTGTTTGCATTTGCAAATATTCAGAAAAACAACCATAAACATATTGCCAAATAAGAAAATACTAACAATTTTGATAAAGTAATTTTAGTTCAATTTTATTAAGTTTTTTCTAATAAATGTTCTGATAAAAATATTTGCTTGAATAAAAACTTGCTATTTTACATTTTTCTATGAAACTCCTTTAAACATTTATCAATTAGGAGAGATAAGTAACTTTCTGTAAGTCATGAAATATAGAGTTGAACTAAATGAAGCCCAGATGTCATTGTATTTAACTTTTTCAAAGAGATAAAGGAGAAATCTTTTTGAGTAGAAATGCTATTAAGAATTTGTTGAATGCATAAATTTTAAATTGGAAGACTTTGATCTTGATAACATTTGAAGAAAATATTTTCAAAAGTCTTTTAGTTACTCAGAGGCAGATTTAATTTTAGCTAAAAGACTCTCATCTTTTTTAAAATTCCAAATACTTTGAAATACAAGCAAATGTTTGCATACAAATTATTAATCACAATCCCTTAAATCCATAGAACTGAATTTTTTTTGTTTCTCTTGTTTATGTATTTTTAGAAATTCATCTTAAGGAATTTAATATTTATTTAATTTTGTTCTCTTCAGAAAATATTAATGCTAGTTGCTGTTGCTTGAAATCAACATGAGATAAAGATACCATCTTGAAACTGGGAATGATTTGCTACTGATATGCAATCATGCAAATTTAAGTTTCATAAAGCAACAAAAGTTTGTGATTAGTGTTCATGACAACCCAAAGCCAAAGGCAAAGTTATCTGATAGAAAAGAAAAACTGAAAGACATTGTTAAGTAGATTTGCTAAAGAATAAATAAAACTGACACTCTATTCAAATACAGAAAGGAAAAATACTGAATTTTGATTGGCTGTTTTTCAACATATGATCACATGCTTAGATTTTCATTGGTTACAACAAATAAAATTTGTATACTATTAGTTTATTATTATTTATTGCTGTTTATTTTTCTTGTATATAAGCTAAAAAGCTTCCCTGCAGGACACCCTTTGGCAAGTTGATTTGGAAATATCCCAGAGATTAATTTGAAACATTTCATATCCAATCAAAAAATATTGCTGAGTAGAATGTAGAAAGTATGTGATAAGAGTGCAAAGTTTGAAATAAAGCAAAGCAATGTAAAAATAGAGAAAGCCCAAAGCAAGAAAGTGTGTGTGTCTGTTTCTGTATATATGAATACATATAAACATACACACACACATATATTTGTATGTATATATATATATATATATATATATATATATATATATATATATATATATATATATATATACATACTGCTATTGAGAACAAATTAATAAAAGAAAAACAGAGATATTCAACAAATAAATCAAAATATGTTTTGAAATTTTGTACATATTACAAAACAGAAAATCATCATTTGATAAAATCACCATCAGCCTTGTTGTCCCTTGATGCTAACCTAGTTGTAGTAGTTCAAGGTATCCAGAGAGCTTAGACCACATTTGGGAGATAACATAATTGTGAAAATTCTTCGCCATCTACTCACAAGGGCCAATGTGAGTGGAATCAGAATCCTGCTGGAATGTTTATGGTATAGCCACTTGCTTGGTCAAGGGTTTGAACATCTATCTCTGGTACTTTAATGTAGTGGCCTGTCAGAAAGAGTGGAGTGGTATGATATGGTCCTTTTTGCTGATAACCTGCAGGATCATAATGATGCAAACTTGGTATGAATCACCATTGATACCACAGTGGGGTCTGCTCAAAGCTACCTGTAATTCCTCCTGTTCATCTGGCAATCAGCTGGTTGCTAAGATAAATAGATGAGCATATTTAAACAAGTTCATAAAAATGGCATCAGAATGAAAATTCTAAAAATGTAATCATGCAATAAATCAGTCATTCAAAAGATTTAGAAAAGAAAGATCAATGACAAATTGCTCTAAAAATCACATAGTTATGTAACTGATCAAAAAGACAAATTTAGATAAAGAAAAATTATATAGTTCTATAAAAAGTGTTTTAACCTCACTGCAAATAACCTATTCAGTATAAATAATTGAAATAAGTGAATATATGTTTATATGGGCAAAAAATGGACATAAACCAAATTAAGAAGATTTTTCCAATGGAGAGCAAATTTTGTGTTTCTTTCCTGTCACTTATAGAAAGTGTCTTTGCATTTGGTCTATAAACTGTGTTCATTTTGACAGATTTTATTATTCAGGTCAATATTTTCAATTTAAAATTTTCTGGATATGCTCATATTTATATGAGAAATATATCTTGTGAGTTTCATCTTATTAAAAATATTGATAATGACTTGTTTGGGGAGGGTTATGATGCAAAACCCATTGCAACATAAATTTTTATTTATAAATAAATTCAAAATAACTTGGCTACAAAAACATGTTTGATTAACACAATATCCTATATATCTGAATAAAATTATTATTTCCATATTTTACATCATAATATGGTTCCTTGACATTCTGTTTCTCCAGCCGTCTTTCATTCCTTGTTTGTGTTTACTTTTCTAGAGTCTTTACTTCAACATTCCTTCTAGCATTTTTTATTACTTTATAAATAATTTCCTTTACCTCAATATTGTTTTACATTTTGATATAAACCTCTTTTTATAATGGACCACAAGTTTTGTAATGGATTGATATCTGGAAAAGCTGAAACTATTTCATTAATTCAGTAAATTTGGAACATTTTTGGCAAGGTAGGCAATAGTTAGCTTTGCAGAATGTGAAGACACATTGTCTTGTATGAATAATTGTCTGCATTTATCTTGAACTACCATCAACATTGAAGAACCTATAACTTTTCCTACCTATAGTACTAGTTTATGATATTCCTCCACCTCCACACTGTTATCTTCCTAGTTGTTTTTGTTAATCACTTGCATGAATGACTCTCCCCATCTCACCCACTGATCAGGCTTATCTATAGTAATTCTACATTCATCATAAAAAACTTACTGTTGAGAAATTAGTTTTTATGCACTTATATATAAAACAGTGTGAACATAGGAATCAGTACTGCATAGTAACTATAAATTTCACACTGCTATGCAATCTTCAGACTTGCTCTGAAGATTGCATTGAGATGAGAAACTAACAGTCACTATGCAGTGTTAATTGTTATGTCCATACTGTATCTATCTGTTTACAATATGATGAACAACTCTTCAGTTGAATGATAAAATTTCACACCACCAAATATTGTTGCAAATATTTGCAATAGAACCTTATAAGCTGAAATTCATAATTATATTTATCATACTAATATAGTTATACCCTGAATATTTTGCCAATATGAATTTGTGAATATGAATTTTATTTTTGAAAATATTGACTTTCATAATAAAACCTGACATTGTGTCAGTTCTATTTTACAAAACAAGTAAAGGTTATTTATGTTGGAAAATTTCTAATATTATAACTCACTTTAATATAATTGAAAAATCAATTTAAAATATGAATTCTAAAATTCTTTCTTTATACTTAAAATGATGGTTTAGAATTTTGAGAGATTATTGTTGGTATGATATGAATAATATTGATTCTTTTTTATACAAGATTTATTTGCTGTTATTTTCTGCCAAATTTTGATTCAGTTGTTCTTCATCTGAATTTAACTTCTTGTATTGACTGTCTTGGGAATCCTACTCAGTACCATATGAATTCAAATGTGTAGTTGGAAAATTCTCAAAGTATGACATTTCCCTCTGGTTATATGTGTCTTATAATTCTTTTGTTAAGAAAAGAAGCTTGAAGCTTTGTCTAGTCTTTACAGTAAATTCCTGACAAAAGCTTTGACTCAGATTCTTATCTTTTTTTACCAAATATTGTTTATATGAAATATGATATATTAAATATTTATGTAAATAATTTTGATATATTACCAAGGATCTATAAAACAATTTGTGTGTTGGTGAATTTGGTGTGAGAAAAAACTTAGATGACTAGTTTTAGAAAAATGATTATATTTCAAATAACTTTATTGAAAAGTAAATAAAGAATGAGTAAAATTTTCACAAGTATCCATAAAAACAACTTTGAATATAAAATACTATATTTTTCTACATAGAATATATATAAATTGTAGGCAACTTGTATGAAAAAATGTTTGCTAAGGAGCAAAGTAAATTACTAAATGAGAATCTCTTATTAGAGGGTAAAGAAATTTTAGAGCATTGCATTTGACATGGATTTTTAGAGAAAATAAAACAAAATTTTATAAAATATAAAATCTGACTTTGCCATATCAGTGAAATGACCTGAAGATGAAGTTGTGTATTCTTAGTTAATTTTTGGGAATTTAAAAAATGTTTTCCTCTTTCTTTTCTATTTGCTACATCTATTTTGATATTCAGACAAATTTCTCTTTAGAAAAAATATTAGTAAATGTAACAGGAAAAATATTCAAAATAAAAATATCCATAAATTTGGCAATCAACACATACACACACATTTGGTACATGCACCATTTTATGTTTCAAATGTTTATCATTTTTCTTAGGCTCCATTTAAATAAAATATTATTCAGATTATGTGCCATTATATATTTCTTTTACAATTTAATATTCATAGCATAAA
Organism: Acanthosepion pharaonis; assembly: GCA_903632075.3. Taxonomy (NCBI): domain Eukaryota; kingdom Metazoa; phylum Mollusca; class Cephalopoda; order Sepiida; family Sepiidae; genus Acanthosepion; species Acanthosepion pharaonis. The sequence goes on along the minus strand of CAHIKZ030000509.1, from coordinate 4,516 downwards.
TAGAGATATACGCAAAAGTAATTTCAAGTTTCTCACCTTTCTTGATTAGACTTGTGACATATCAGTTAGTCCAATCATGTGACTAATTGGCACATTTGATGAACTTGATAAACATTGATTTTCATTTCTATTGACTTTCTGATGTTTGTTAATTCTCCCATTCATTATTGTGTTTCTATAGCAATTGTGTGTGTGTGTGTGTTTTGTATTCTGGTTATGTCACAGTCCACTTCTACTTAAAATTTCTTCTTGTCTTTACAAAATATCAAAGAGATAACTTGTAATACAAAAATATTTGAAATTCCCCTAAACAAATTTACAAGAAAAATATAACATGAAAAATTTTTTTTTCAATTATGAAAATCTCGAACTACAAAAATAACCAGAAATGTTTCTGGTATTAATAAATACACAGCCTTATATATACATACATAGATGTATAAACATACACACATGCCCAAGTAATTTTAAATATATCACTTGGGTTGTTTGGAAGTAGACTATAATTTTATCAATATTACTTATTTTCTTTCTATTTGTGCATTTTTTTTTTATTATGTATAAAGACTTCAGTATTCATCCTTTTGACTTGGCATAAATTATTTTAAATTAATTTCTGAAATAAATCTAACACAAAATTTTGTAGGGGGCTTTCTACAGGCAAGTGATTTGGCTTATGGGAAGAAATAGATGAAATTCTGGAAGGAAAATGTGGTAACACTAAATAAGTCCACACAAACTTGACCCAAGAAAACAAATCAAAATCCACAAATGTGATCATGTCAAGAGGGAAACAATGGAATTTTATGATATTTTTTCTTTTATATTAAAGATTATCTTCATGACTTTCTCTTTTATGGTATGTAAAGATTTTTGATAAGCATATGTTTATGTAGGCATAAAGATTAATGTTGATTTGCATGATTGTTATTTTACTGAATGGATTAATTACGACTCTACCAACACCAGCCATAAATCATGATTAGGTTGTTTTCAAGGGATATGTTTTATTAAATTTTCACCTATTTTAGTTCGACTATTAATTGCAATGTGAAAGTGCCAAAGTACTTAACAAGAAATTGTTATTTGTGTTCTGAATATGTTTCTAAATGTATGAATTTATCAATGTGTGTATGTGTCTACACACACACTTACACACGTGAATGATCCTCACACCACATATTATGATGTATGTGGGGAATTCTTTTGTCTTGTATGAGATAGAAAGTTTGAACAAAGATGTTTATGTATACTCCTGAACTACCATTTTTCAAGTCAGAAGGTAAAACAGCAATTAAACCCTGTTCACTATCACAGACACTTTGTTGAAATGTGTTAGTGTCTGTGTGGGTGTTACAGTAAGAATTAGATCTAAGTCTTTCAATAAAGATGACCTGCAGCCACTTTAGCACCTGACATGAGGCATACTATCAACCTGTATAGGCAATGCTGTTTTGATACAGTGAGGACTTTGTGCAGTACCAGTAACTGACTATTACTGCAGGTTGTTTGATAATTTGGTTCAGAAAGATCTTGAGACCTTGCACACTCTTAAAATGAAGGTGATTGCAGGTGCAAGGTGCTACTGAATGACTATTTTTGAACTTTGCAAATACATGGTTGAAGGAAGATGGTCATTATGCAGAAAAACAACTGACATTCCTGAGCTTTGTGCCCTTAACAAAACAGTTCTCTTCTAGCTGGGGTGTAATATCATTATTATAACCTTATAAAAAGTTGAGGACTACTCGTTTTACTAGCTTAAAATATTCTGAAGTGAAAAGGCAGATGGATCATGATAAATTTAGAGCTAATATTGAGCAAAGGCATCATATGTCAGTTTGTATGTATTGCATGCTGTAAGGCAGGAGGGTCATTTACCATGCAAAGAGTTCCAAACTCATTAAAATCTTAAGTACAAAAAATCTTCTTACTGGAACCTCATTTGTCATTTTCAACCAGAGAATCCAATATATATATATATATATATATATATATATATATATATATATATGATATTTATGAGTAAAAGTGATTGAAATCAGGAATAGACTATATGTAAATATAAAAGTGGACACTGAGGTCAACACCATGAGACAACAGGCTGTTTCATGCTTAAGTGCATTTTTAAACCATGTATGTTCTGTTGGATCAAATATTTGTATATACTTGTCAATGGGGCATTATGAGTTGCAAGGCAGGTATTTCTGCTTTATTGTATTATACTTATGGTTATTGAGCAGGTGGTAATGGTTATATTTCAAATTATTCTAAAGGATATTGAGTAGAAATACTGTATATACTCACATATGTGACCTTTGAAGACCCAATTTTGAAGCTAATTTGACTAGAGTAAATGGATATATAGTTTGGTCTATGGTGTAGCCAGGGCAAGCAGTACATATGCTAATTTTATAACTCATGTATCATGCAACATCCTTAAAATTAGCTTAAAAATCAGGTCATAAAAAGTTGTACAATAGATGAGTATATGCAGGTGGGGGGAAGGCTGATTGGTGGTTCCAGGCAATGCTTTGTGACCCTTGCTATCTTAACAACATTTTCTTCTTTCTACCTACATTTATATATGTTACAAATTAAATTAAGAACAACTGACTATTAAAGGATGACAAATCTTTGCGAATTTTGACATCATTTTGGGGTTCTTTTTTCCTCCAAATCTGTGAATTTATTTTGCTCATGGTAAGTCTAAAAAAAAAAAAGAAACACTATATACAGTTCACTATTTTTATGCATAATGTTGAATGTGTTAAAATTATTCAACTTTTAAACAGGAAAATTCTCAAATTACTGCAAAACATTGATGATTTATTTAAGATGGAATGATCAGTTATGGCATGCCTCTAATTTGTATTTAGATACTGTTATATACCGTACCTATGAAAACTAATGGGTATGTCTCAATCCTCATAAATATGTTGGACACTATAGTAAGAGGGGGGTAAAATGCTGTCTGAGGAATCAACCACTAGCAGTGGTTTACCTACTTCATGCTGTTGATGAGTACTGTATTTTGTTGATGTTATAAAGATTATCATTTCATTTCCAACCTCCGTTTTGGTTATTCACTTACCCTTTCTAGGTTACAACAAATACATTTTATTTATTTTCAGTTTTTCTAGTTGAATTGTTCACCTATATTGCATATGATCCATTAATGGACATAATTAGGTTACAATAAAATTCGTATTTTATATGAATACTATCTTATAAAATTGAGATGTAGTACAGATTGATGGAGATGCATGAGACCCTTGCACTTCTCCTGTTTTTAGTTATTGTATTGTGTGGTTTGTTAACTTTTAACTCCTTATTTATTGTTGATTACTTAGTGAATTTTATATTTATTCATTAATTATTTATTGTTGATTATTATTACATTTATTTATGTTTATGTCTGTATTCATAATTTGTTAATTTATATATATATATGAGACCTCTGTTAGTGTGTCTGTGTCATGATCATGCTAAAATGACATTAGTTTGTTGAACTGATTTTAGATCTGAAAACTCTGAAGATATCTATTTGTATCATGAATTATATGGAGTTGATTTTGGAGAGAGTAAATTAAGTAAAAACATAAAAGTGCTCAATAAACTAAGTAGCACAAAATCTAAAATCCTAGTGAGCCAAGGTTTCACCTAATGGATCTTCAGGGTACTACAGCCAGTAGTACTCTCCAAGCCTGTTGGTTTTGGATGATATATTTCTGTGCATTGACTTCTACATAGTAGTTTAGCTGTGTAGAGTATATGGGGGAGATTGTATGCTTTTTTGGTGGTTACATGCGATGTGTAGTCAGTTGACCTGGGCAATACTTTTATTTTTATAAAACTTTTAATATGCTGTCACCACTGCTAAATAGTGTAAAATTGTTAGCGAGAGAATGGTATTTAATTAGCAATACTACCCTTACAATGAGCTGTGTACAACTATGTGATTTGAAAAGAATCTTTGTGTTATCTCTCTCTCTCTATATATATATATATATATATATATATATATATATATATATATACACACACACATATATATATATATATATATATATATATCATTTAAAACGTCTGACAAGGAAGATTTAACTAATATTTTATTGAGTTTTTCCAGCATTCTAACATTTTTTTCAGAGGTTGAAGAATATAGAAATTGTTCGTAGTTATAATTGTTCTGAACACTTTCAACTAGTCCTACAGCCATTATCAAGGATTTTGTTTTTGGGTGTTGAATTTCTGTGTGTTGACTACTACGTAGTAGTTTAGATGTGTTGAGTACAGCTAAATTAATGCAGTTGGAGGGGGGTATGCTTTTTTTGGTGGTGACTTGCTATGTATGGTTGGTTGACCTAGGCATCACTTCTATTTTTAGAAAACCTTTAACATGCTGTCTTCACTGTTAAATAGTGCAAGATTGATAGCGGTAGAAAATCCAACTTGCTATCCTCCAGAAAACTACTCTTGCTTGTACCACAAAAAGCTTCATTCTAAGACAATA
>CAHIKZ030000508.1:1595000-1635000 GCA_903632075.3 Acanthosepion pharaonis | reverse complement strand
TGATGATTGTTCGCTATTCGTGGTAGCTGTAATTTTGAATTACCCACGAACATTTGGCGACTACGTATCTCTAATATTTTTCGATGATTCCTTTGTTTTCAGTAATAATGTCTAAAAAAAGCATCAGTTATTACTCTGTATCGCAATTCTCACTAATTTTCTTTGAAATGATTTTGAAATCGTTTTTAACGAGTGGATTATTATGAAGATAACTATTGCTTTCATCTTCATCACTATTTGAATCACTTTGACCAGATTGTTTTTATTGTTCTTTTATTGTATTATTAATTTTCTCCGTTTCCTTAATTTTCTATAGCTTCCACGAGATATTTACAGACCTAAGATGAGTCTGACACAATACCAGACCAGTAGACTTTTTATGAGGATCGAACTCACTTCGCCTCTTGTATTTCCTGTGTTCCTTTAGAACATTAACTATCATGGCAATGGGGCTGCTTGGACAGAGAGAATGTTTCTAGTCGTCTCATTATAGGCATTAGTATATCATGATCAGAACAATACAAATGCCGATTGATGCGCATTTATGTTTTATTGATGACGTAAAAACATTTTAAAAGGTACGGCACAAGGATCTATTTGAGCGGCTAGGGAAACGCGATCTATTTCTAAAAATTATGTTAGAATGATCCAAGATTTATACAGGGAACAAACTGCTCAACAAAAATAGCAAGGAGCGTCAAACAAGGACGTGTCTTCTCCTCGGACTTATTCAACCATTACAACTACGCTATCTTAAGCGAAAAGTATATCATGTCAGGAGTTATTATCGGTGGGCGTAATCGCAACAACGCAAATGCAGTGTGTTGATAATTTTTACTTACCGCCTTCACTCTGTCAGGATGTGACACAAGGTTAGTTTAATGTGGGGAATCCGAGAGCGTATACCCGGGCCAGGTCTGGAAATAGCCCTGCTTCTCCAACCGTTGGTTGCATTAGTATCGGTATTATTATCGATCCCCACTCTTTAGTTCAATGAGGGGGGTACGGCCACGGTCAGTTGTTCCCGAAACAGAGCAACTGTTCTCCGGAACCAGGCAGCCGTTTTCCGGAACCAGGCAGCCGTTCCTCGGAAACGGGCATCTCTCCATATTTTTAGTTGCGCTGTGCAAGAAGACACATAATTGGGTTGCGTTCTGTCCGGAATTCAGTGATAATATTTAGTTTGTCCGCCCAAAGCTGATACTACATTATGATACCATTGCATTGTCGCTGGCACTGTTGTGATAGCCGACTCAAGAAGGAACCTATAAAACTTCCTAGTCAGGGTGGTATAAGTAAGTAAGAAAAAAAAGGACTAAACAACTACAAGTATCGTTATCAACAAGAAACAATCCGAAGATACGAGTTACGAATTGGAGTTATAGATATTAAACAGGCGCAGAAGTTTAATTACCTAGGAAGCATTTTAACAGAGGATGATGGAAAAGCGAACAAAATAGACTTGATTAGAATTAAATCTTGCCAGACTGGCTTGAATATCTACACCGATAACTATTACATTATCCACAGAATTTTCAATATATCCATAAAAATTGCTGCATCCATGAAGTATAATAGACGTCTGAATACTTCCCTGCTCAAATAGGTAGACCTCTTTACCTAAATGGATTCAATCCTCTCATTCTTGCCAGAGTTTTGAATTAACTGCAAAAAACTAGCACATACGAAAATACGCCTACAATATACCCAAGCTTAGGGCCCTTTATGAGAATGTCGAACCCAATACCATTCTAGAATTCTTAAAATTCTTAAAATTCTGCCCAAATATATAAAAAGAAAAGTGAATAAACACCCGGCTATTAAATGCAACTAAAACCAAATGACATACCCACCCTTATATAATAAATACTTTTGTTTTCAAAATAGACACCAAATAAAAACAAATCTTAAAAGTACCCGATTCGGCGCAAAATGACCCGTGGGGTTGGTGTTCCAGTAAAATAACTAAATCTAAATCTTACCACACTTCAAAAGCGTAATTCTCTATCAGCCGATTCAGCAATCCATAATTTCCATACGCGTTATCTTGATTTGAATTTAATAAAAACCTGACCTAAATTTCGTCGATTTCCATTTCATTTACGTGGCCTAGACGTACATATTAGTTCTACGAAGAAGTCGAGTTGAGTTATGATTCACTAAACAAAAGAGAACTTCTTTATAAAATGTCAATAAACTAATTTGTTATTTAATTTCTCTCTCTTTTTTCCCTACCAATTACACATTACCAATGCTGATGCAGAAGACATTATTGCTAATTTTGTAAATTATATTAATTATTTATAATCAGTTCTTGTATTTAACTATTTTACTAACGCTGATTAAGTAGATAAATATGATAGAATCAAATTTAGAATGATTAATCAGAAAAATCCATGCGATGAATAATTTTTCCCAAGCAAATTCCCTTTCGAAGTAAGATGTTGAAGCATATCTGATCCTGTTACTATTGCGTCCCCTGGTAAGACGATAAACTACGTCCAGCAGCAAGGCCTCTAATCGATAGGTTTTCAGGAGCGTAGAATCATCTCTTAATTTCTAGTGTTCCTAGGTTCACCCTGTTAGGATCCCAACTATAAGCAAATAGTTACCCCCCCCACACTGTGTTCAAAACAGTATGAAAGTGTAAAAATAGGTTTTAATACTAGCAATAAAATTTTTCAGAAAATATTACGAGAAATAAATTTTGAAGAAAATAAATATTACCAGCAATTTATATTTTAGGAAAAATATTATCAGCAATAAAATTTTGTGGAAAGTTTTTTTACCAACAATACATTTTTGTAAATATTTATTACCAACAATACATTTTGGTGTGAATATTAGTAATTATAAATTCTTTTTATTTGGGGTGAATTAATATTTTGGGTGAAATAACAGAAAAGATAAGCTGTTTTAAGTGTGCATTTAATAATCGTTTACATTTTAGGACCTCATCCACTAAAATATCTTTAAATTCGTTGTAGTTTCCAATGTGCAGCTTCTGTTATAGTCAGATTAAATTTTTTGGCCTGAATAGTGTCTTCATTTTGTTTTTATTATCGTTTTTTTTTCCTTTCAAAGAGAAATCCACTCTAAACTTTTTTAAGGAGATAAAAAAATGAACTTTAGAAGTTTATTCTGTTTCTATTGAAGGACGTTCTAATTGGTGAAATGCCTGATTGTATTTATTTTACAGCAGTTCATCTGGGCTATTTGGCTGTTGAACAGTGACACGCTGTAAGAAGACAGAATGAACTATTCAAATATAGAATGAAATAAGCTCGCAGTCCTCAATTTGGGAAAACCCAAGACTTGCTATTTCCCGTTCGTGAAATATGTCCTCGCCTGGGACATAGATGAATCCAATCTGTTTGAATCTGGAGTTCTAAAACTTGCTTCTCCGAGTACAGGAGTATCTCCATATTATATGTAAGACCCTTTCTTTTTGTTTCCCCTTACATTCTACTTCGCTGTATAGATATTTATGATATATATGTTTTGTGTATGTTTTAGTATTATAAAAGTCTCTCTATGAACAAAGCATGTTTGCCATTCTTTCTCCTTCCAGCCGTTCCATTTCGCCCGTGAAATACGGTGTTATATCATATATATATATATATATATATATATATATATATATATATATATATATATATATATATATATATATACACCGGAGAAACGTAAATGTGAAAATAAATCATTTTTCCAATACTCCCATTCTGTATTTACATCACTTCAGACCTTTAAATCTGGGACATTCCATGTACACTTCCACGGAGTCTAATCACCCTCATTTCGTCTATATTCTAAATGTAATGAGAAAGTTCCACTCGGCTGTTTTCAAACAAGTTACTTTATGGAACGGACTCACGCGTAGATAATTTCCTCGAGGCCTACAGTCTGAACCAATTCAAGTCAAGGGCCCAATCGTTATTTCTCCTCTTGCTTTATTTCATTCATATCGTACGCCTGATTCATCAGAGGCATTTTAACAGTAACCCTAAGTGGGGTGAGGGTGCTTGTACGGAGTGAACTGATTATAATAAATATATGAACGCTCTCAATATATATTCTAAAGAATCAATGGATTTGTTTATTTAATATTATTACTTCATTGGGTCGGGTGTTATTGGTTTTTATCTTATCTGACCGGTGATCGCTGGTAGCTTTTAGTTCAATCCCTTTCTTCTCTTGATCGGTTTCGCGAAATGTTCTTTGGATTCAAACGTATCAAGAAAGAAAACTTTTAAATTAACTATTATTTTATTAACCACGTCGACGGGTACATCTTCTCAAGTGGGAGTTACTATATCCCCTATTAGGGAGTCGCTTTCCAACACGAAAATCTCACACGCTCATTTCCTTTGACGTGTAAAAACGAACTCTCGAAAGACCCTTCTCCGCTGGGGGTGGGTTGCACAAACGCAATCTGACACGTCTACTTAGCTCAACGTCCGAACAGCAACTATCCAAAAAATCTAAATCTATAACTCATTCCTACGTTCGGCACAGCCAAACAAAATCGACTTCTCTATTTAGTCTACCATCTGATCTTAAAGGTTAGCCTCAGAAGGTCTGTGCCAAAATACACTGCCACTAAAAAAATAATAGATGAAACTATTATTTAACATTATTTCCTACTACTCCAAACGTTATTTTGTAGATACCCATGTTTGAATTGACGTCCTGTTTTTTTAAGCGGTTTAAATGAGGTCTAAAACCTGTGTGACGGTTACACACCTGGCCCAGGGTCGAATCCCTTGGTTACGGCGCCAACTGTGACGTCGCTCCTCCTGGTCGCTCCTCCTGGTTCCAAGCGTGCCGCTCCAACCCCTTGGTTGGATGATCACCAGCCTCGCCTTTCCCAACTCGCTTCCAATACCTGGTTACTGAAGCAACTGTACTGATCTCCGGTCTGTCTACCCACGCTGTGTTTAGATCTTAGACAGACGGTACCAGCAGGGATTGGGGCCGATACAAGTTGAGTCCGACGGGGGTGGCAAAACACAAGTAAAAGAAAAAAAAAAAACTCACGAGACAAAAATTACTGATAAAAAAGGTGACAACCTTTTATATCTAATGTCCGTTACATAAAAAAATATGTTCTTATTTCCCGACCCACTCTGTGGACTATGGCAACAAGCTTCTATCACACAACCCTAAAAGATTTCAATTGCCTACTCTTTAGAATTGTGTATGTCGGAGTGTGGTTTGGTTCGACACTGGGGCTAATTTCTATCGATCATTCGCAGTTGATTCCTCTCTTCGACTTGAGTTGTATTTCTTCTTCTTCGTCGACTTAGATAGAACTTCTCTTGTCTTCGACTTGGCTGCAACTTCTCTTGTCTTCGACTTGGCTGCAACTTCTCTGCGGCTTTCGAGTAATCTTCTTCTTCGTCTGCTTGGGCTGGAAGTTCTCTTGTCTTCGACTTGGCTGCAACTTCTCTGCGGCTTTCGAGTAATCTTCTTCTTCTTCGACTTGGCTGCAACTTCTCTAAGGCTTGCGAGCAATCTTCTTCTTCTTCGATTTGGGCTGGAAGGATTTCTTGTCTGAGGATTCTCTTGCCCGCAAGGGGGCGAGTGAATCGGGCCTGATGCCCGCGTTCAGGCTCTATCCCTGCCCGCGGTCCAGCTGCAACTCTCAACTCCAACTGATTTCTGTCGACTGGGGTCCTGCTTTTATTGACGCCGCAACAACTGGGGTGGGTCTGTTGGCGTCAGGGGTTTCTCGATAATTTCAAAAGTCGCATTATTTCTGTCTTCTCATTATCGCTATTATTTTCACCCCTACTTCCTCATAGTGCCTTTGGTGGGGAGGCGCACACCCATCTCTTAGTCTCTCGTATGTCAGGTGACCGTTTTTCGACCAATGGTTCCTGATCGGGCATTTCTTTCTCTTCTTTTCTGCAGATCACGTGACCGTTTCCGACCAATTGTTATTGATCGAGCATCCTTTCTCCTCCTTTCGGGCGTGGTTACATCGTTCTTGTTTTAAAAAAAAAAAAATCCAATTTTGCCTTTTCTGCACGTACGAAAAATGACAATCTTGGCTTTCTCTCACCTGGGCTCTGTCAAACAGCCCGCCGCTAATTAGATGTGACTTCAGGGAAGAATATTGGCGCTATCTGTGAACTGAGACAATCGTCCCTTCACCTCCCGTCTTTGTCAGACCCGACAGTCAGAAAATCTTAATTATCTACATTGAAAATGTTCCCACTTTATTATCGTAGGTTTCCAATTCTTAATAGGTCAGGATCTGTATATAGTTCCACCGGTCACTCCCCTCAACCCAAAAACACTTTTTTTTTTCTGATTAAGATTTCGTTCTCATTGTTCTTAAAATTTCCTTTTACTCCAAATTGATAATGAGTCTTTCTACGCAAAAAGTAGGTCAGATGTTTTGACCGATATCTGGTTTTCATCAAGCGGCCCGTTTTGATATCATGTCTTTTCCCTTTCTTTCTTTTTTATTATTTCTAATTCTATTCTTCCAATTGTCTTTAAAAAAATTCGGCCACACGCAGGCCAAGATATCTTTCTGACTCCTATCTCCACCATTGACTGGGTCATGCATCATCCAACTCTCTTTCTTTTCTTTTTTTTTTCTTCCTCTTTCTTCTCTTTTTTCTTTTCTTTCCTCTTCTTCCCTTAGGATCGTCTAAGTACAATCTTAGTGAATTATTTTCAACTCAATTATTTCCCGTTAAAAAAAAAAAAATTAACAACCTGTTTAGTAAACCGAGTAAAAAAAAATTAAATCATATTTCTATGAATATTTCTAATAATGCAAGGTGCCACAATCCTCCCCTAACCTATTTGTCATTTACCCGTAAATGACACCTAAACCCAATTACATCATTTAACATGCACCATGCATTTGTCTCATGCAATTCTATTCTACTTTCTAACACGCAAGGGTAATGTTCTTTCCATTTTCTTTTGTTCTACATGCAATGAAATGTTCTTTTCATTTTCTTTTGTTCTCTACATGCAATGAAATGTTCTTTTCATTTTCTTTTTGTTCTACATGCAATGAAATGTTCCTTTCATTTTCTTCTATTCTACATGCAATAAAATGTTCTTTTCATTTTCTTCTATTCTACATGCAATGAAATGTTCTTTTTCATTTTTCTTTTTGTTTTTACATGCAAGGTAATGTGTGCGTGTGTTTTGTAGGTGCAGATGTGTTCACTAGGGTTTGTTCTTCTTGGTCAATGTTTTCCTCTCTGCCGTGGGAGGTTTTTCCGCCGCACGTGGTGGTCTCACGCCAGCCTCCTCCATTGGTCTTTCAGCAATTTCTTCGCCAGTCCTGTCTGAGTGAGGAACACCGCTCGGCATCTCCCTCTCGAGTTGCTGCATGCTCACTAGACTGTCGTTCGCTAATCTTCTCTTACTCTTAATCTTCCATATTATTACACCCCCGATGGCTATAACTAGGAATGTACCCATTACTATTGACCAACTTATCGCGATCTGCTCATCGTCTTCCCAAGCTACACCTTCGTCTCCCAACGCACTTAACTTATCCCTTAAGTGATCCATATCGATCTTTTCTATTGGCTTCATTAATACTGGCATCTTATTTAAGGTAACATTAGAGAATCTCTTCACTATCGGCTCCCATAATTCTGTACAATTGACTAAGCCTCTACCAATCATCTCTATGAGTGAATCTTTTTCTTCATACCTTTCTTCCATCTGGTAATAGGGGCAAGGAGATGGACACCCCAACCGCCGAACATCCCATGGGTAGCGTCACCAGGGATAACGGTGGCCTTATTCTTAATGTCCTTGTGGACTCTCCCCACATACCCTAGACAGGCTGATATGTTTCTGTGTGGCTACTGCCCACACCCTGTCTGAAACACTGATAGCTTGTGGTAATGCCGAGTTTGTTAATACCTCTACTTGGCAGATTCTTTTGATTCCTTCCCTCTCCCTTCAAACAATTCTAATATGCACAGTCTGCGGTTACCAGTTTTATAGATAGGGCTCAACGAGGTACAAGTCCCCAGGGTATCATCTCTACACCTTCTAGCTTCTTCAGCTGATAGCAACATGAATTTCGTTCTCCCCAATTTAATGCTATGTAGTCTGCTTCCACCTTGTACCTTGCTATCATTCCCAAACCTTGATCTCTTCTGGGGTAGGGAATGGGTAAGTTTATAACCTGGTATATCTCGAATATACTCTCGCATCTAGTAACGGGACAGATATCACTACCAATAATCGCCTATTTTCTAACAAGGTCACACATCCAAGGGCATTATAGTACTTCCACAATTCTTTAGTGGGGTCCACTGGTAGTCTTAAATGGCGGGGTAATTCGGCCTGTATGCCAAGTAGTGCTTCCTTTAGGTGACCCGGGTTTACTATACTTGGGGAGAGGTGTCCTAATGACAGCATGTCTAATTGTGCTCTCACGTGTTCCAGCAAGGTCGTCAACGACTGACTAGTTTGTCGTACTTTATTCGTAATCGTCATTAACTGGAAATATTTTTGCATGAATCCGCTTATTTCCTGTAATTCAACCATTACAGTTTCTGTATTATTAATTACCTCTTGTCTCAATTTCGCCAGGTTGTCTATTAACCAATTGATTCTGGCTCTATTTTTGGATACTTCTAACCTTGTCACATTTAATATTGTCACACTCTCTCTTGCCACCTGGGCAAGCGTCCTCTTCTTCATCCCCTGATTCTTCTTTCTGTTTAGAGTCTTCGCCTTGAATGTCTTCAATACCTCTCGACTCTATGTCTAAACTTCTCCTGTTCCTAAGCTGGGAAAGGGGTATTCGATCCTCCTCCTCCCACTCGCTGGGCCCTTCGTCCTGTTCAGGGTGCCTCTTTTTAGAGCCTTCGACTGCTTGATTGGACCTCTTCGTCTTTTTCTTCCTTTTCTTCGGACATGGGGGTGTGATGGCGATCTCACGGGGTCTTCTCTGCACTGATTCAGTCGACGACTGAACATCGCTAATCCCCGCTGAGGCTTCCAACTCTGTCACTCGGACTGCTTCGTTTATCTGGTCAAGTCGACCTATCTCCTTATCTTCTTCGGAGTCTTCCTCCGTCTCCATTCCTTCCGGTTCAACCAGAGTTACCTTCCTTTTCCTTGTCTTCTTAGGCCTCGGCTCGCTCATTTCCAGGTTAGCTATTTCAGCCTTCTTCAGATCATTGGCATAAACCCTCCTCGCTCGTCCTGCCACTTGATCCCATATTACATATGATACTGGGCCCGTCTGCTCCACTATCCGGTAGTACGGTTCCCATCTCTGGTCCAGTTTTCCTTCTCTCTGGTGGATTTTATAGTAGACAGGGTCTCCAACCTTCAATTCTACCACCTTTCTTTTAGCATTCACCCTCTCATTTCTTTTCTTCTGGGCCCTCTTTATTCTTCTTCTGGCCTGTACGAATATCTTATGTTGCTGTTCCAGCAATAGTTGATGATGATCTTCTCCCATATACCTTCTTCGGGGCTTCAGTAGGTTATCTACAGGCAGGACCACGTCTCTGCCAAACAACAAAAAATAAGGAGAAAATCTGGAGGTTTCGTTTATCGTAAATCTCACGGCCGCCAGAGCCTGCGTCAAATACAAGTCCCAATTTCCAGTGTTTTCTCTGACCAACTTGGCCAATACATCTCCCAAGGTTCTATGAAACCTTTCCACTTTAGCATTTCCTGGGGTGATATGGGGATGTTTTTATGTGCTCTACATTCAAACCTGTCAAAACCTCTCTCATGATGCTGTTCACATTCTCCGTGCCATTATCTGTTACCAATTGCACAGGGGCACCATACCTAGGGAAGATTTCACTTATTATCAACCCGGCCACAGTTCTGGCCTTCTTGTCTGGTACTGCAAATGCTTCAGGCCAATTTGTTAGCCAATCGACAAAACTCACTATATAGTTGTTTCCTTGTGCAGTTTCCCCATATGGTCCTGATACATCCATACTCACTTTCTCGAAGGGGAAGTTTGGTACGTCTGTCTCCTCCAAGGGTGCCATTTCCTGCCTTCTGCTCTGCGACTGGCACACTACACAACTTCGAACATAGTTAGTGACTTCTCCGTACAGTTTGGGCCAAAAGTACTTTCTTCCTATGAGATCACATGTCCTATCAATTCCCATGTGACCCTAACCTTTCGTGGCACTGTTCCAATATCTCTGGTCTTAAACTTTTGGGCACATACAACTTGGGTTTGACTTCTTCATCCCTTCCTGAGAGATAATACAGCCTTTCCTCTATTATGGCATACTTGGTGGTCTCTCCTGCCTTTACCTTCTCTCTCAGAGCAGCTATTTCACTGTCTGCTTGCTCCTTTTCAATTCCTTCTGTCCAGTAGGGATCGGTTATTATCTGGGCGTCCCCTTCTTCGTCCGATTCTAATATAGGGCGATCTTTTAGCTTATTAGAGTTAATTACTCCTATTCTATAGGCTTTATCATCTACTCCCTGTTCTACCCTTTACAGATCTTTCTTCCAGTTGTTTCGGTATTCTTGAGAGTAAATCTGCGCACGTGTTTTCCTTTCCTGCCAAATACTCTATCTTACAGTGGTAGCCACTTAACTTAAGTGCCCACTGTTGAATTTTCTTATTATTTGTCCACTCTGCCTGCAATAGGTACTGCAGAGGCTTGTGGTCTGTCTTTATAGTGAAGACCGCACCATTTAAATAGTAGTCCAGTTTTTGGAGAGCATACATGATAGCATATGCTTCCCTCTCTATTACTGGCCACCTCTGTTGTGTCTCTGAGAGCTTATGGGAGAGGAAGTATATCGGTACTTCCTCTGGTATGCCTGGCACTGGTCCTTCCTTATCAGGACACGGCTGGGTAAGTACTGCTCCTACACACTGCTCACTGGCATCCGTGTATAATATCATGGGCTTGCTGAGGTCTGGGTACGTCAGCAGTGGAACGGTCGTCAATTGTTCCTTTAGCGAATCAAATGCTCGTTGACAGTCCTCTGTCCACTTGAACCTAGCGTATTTCTTCGTCAGGGCCACTAGCGGTATGGCAATTCTTGAAAATGCCGGGACGAAGCGCCGGTAGTAGCCTATAGCTCCTATAAAACCTCTTACCTGCCTCACTGTCTTAGGCTCTGGCATTTCCCTTATGACCTTTACCTTATCCATGTCGGGTTTAATACCGTCTCCGTTTATGACGAAGCCTAAATACCTAGTTTCTTCCTCAGAAACTGACACTTTGACAATTTCAATTTTAATCCGTGTTTCCTCAACCTTCCCAACACCTGTCTTAAATGAAAGAAGTGTTGTTCCACTGTCTCCGAAAATATCAAGATATCGTCTAAATACGCCATGGCAAAGCTCTCGTATCCTCCTAACACTATTGACATTAGCTGTTGGAAGACTCCTGGGCATTAGCTAAACCGAATGGCATCACTCTGAACTGAAACAGTCCCAGGTGACACGCGAATGCGGCCTTCTCCTTGTCAGCCTCATCCAGGGCTACCTGCCAATACCCGGACCTCAAGTCCAACGTAGAAAGTACTTTGCCTTCCCTAATAATGCCAAAATGTCGTCTATCAATGGCAATGGCACCGCCAACGGCTTCGATATAGAATTCAGCTTTCTAAAATCTACACAGAAACGGTGGCCGCCATCTTTCTTACCTACTATTACTATTGGGAAGCTCCAAGGAGAGATCGATCTTTCGATCATCCCAGCTTCCAACATTTCCTCTACTGCCTCTTCTACAAGGGGTCTTTTATGTATAGGTGTTCGGTAGAGTTTTAATTTCACAGGGGTGGTCTCCGGTGTCGATTTTCATTTCGACTGTGTGGGTCTGACCTAGCTCCTTGTCTGACTGGGCCACCACATCTCGATTGTTCCTTAACAGACCCCCATTCTGGTTCTAAATTGATCCGGTGCTAATATATCCTCATCTAAGATTCCTTCTGTTTGCTCTACTAGCTTCCTTCGTTCCTCCTCGAATCTCACCCGATTCAGAGTTCGTAGGGGAAGCGCTCTCCTATCTTCTCCCTCTCCTAACCTTTATAGTCTTTTGGGCCTGGTTCACCATCATTATGGGCACCAACTCGGCTGCCTCCACTACCGTTTCGCACAGGGTTACCTCGCTATCTTCTAGGCCCTTTCCTTCTACAGGGACCAACTGCAGAGGTCCTCTCCTGCCTTTACCTTATGACATTAGCCTACCCTTTCCCGACACTGCGGTCCTAGGAGGTAACTTTACATCTTCCTCCACCACTATGGTTATCTCTTCCTCTGGTGGGCATCCCAATGGCGTTCTCTCGCCGTTCACCACCAACACAGTAGGATTAAACTCGATCTGGGCCTTCTGGCTCCGGAGCCAATCTTCTCCCAAGATTGCCTCTGTACACAGGTCGGGGGGTTACGTAAAAATTTTTGGGTGCTTTTCACCCTCCCAATCCTCACCGGGAGCCTCACCATCCCTTTTATCTCCAGGGGGGGCCCATCTGCTTGCGTGATCTCTATGTCCGCTTCCCGTAACCTTCTCTTCCGTTTCACCCGCCTGTATGTTTCCTCTCTCATCAATGACACAGATGCTCCTGTGTCCACCAAACCCTCATCTCTCTACCACCTATCTCTGCTCTACAGGATAGTTCTTTCTCTTGCGTTAGCGAAGAGAACACTTGAGCTTTCTTCTTCCTGGGTCCCCCCACCTTTGGGTTAACCCAGCCATAGGCGCCGGTAGTAATATATCACCTTCATTTTTCTCTCATGAGGTGGAGTTCTGCGCCCCCCCTGCACCTGGGCGACCCCCGGCCGGACCTCTCCCGGTCTCCCATGGCCGTTTCTAAGAATACAGTTTCTTTTCAGGTGTCCTGGCCTCCTGCAAAACCAGCACCTTCTTGCTGGACAGCTTGCCGCAAAGTGGCCCGCCCGACCACATGTCCAACATTTTGCTCTTTCCTTTTTAACTGGATTGGCCTTGTCTATCCTCAGGGGAACCTGTCCTCTATTCAAGCGGCTCCCCACCCACTGGTCCAAGTTTTTATTTCTCTCCTTTTAACTGGGCCACCCTCCCTCTTAATTCTGGGGTGGCCCGCTGGCTTTTCCCTGGGCCGGTCTCTTGGGCTCAGCCTTCTTTGTTAATATCGGTGGGGCACCCTTCCTCAGCCCGCACCACTTGGCCAGGTGTCCTTTCTTACCACACCTGGTGCATCTGTCCTGATTGAAGTCTGGGGCAACCCCACTTCGTCGGACATTCCGCCGCCCTGTGGTCCTCGTACCCACAGGTCCAGCAGACCAGCCCGTATCGACCCGGCGTGGGCTTATAAAAGCCATGCCTGGTCGACCATGCCCCTTCTATTGGGGTCCTCCTCCCATAATTCTGCCCGATCCACCTCTTCCTTAACCCTCTGATTCCACACGGGGTTCTTCCGCCTACCCCCTTCTTCCAGCCTCCTGACTTGGTATCTGCTTCTTCCCACACCTCTTCACTTTATCCCACACCCCTGGCTCTCCCTGGCCAGCTCTATCGCTGCCGACAGTCTGAGCGGTCCTTTTTTCAATACGTCGTGACGAACACGCTCGTCGTTCAGCGCCTCTACATACAGGTCCGCCAGTTGAGCCTGCATAACCGCATTAACCCTGACCACTTCGGGAATGCCAATGACGATAGCTTCCCCGCTCGGGCCCCTAATTCTCCTGGGTTTCATCCCGCAGCTGTGTTAGTTTTAAAAGGGCCCTCATGGCCTCTATGGCCGTACAACCTTCGTCGGCGAATTCTTTGGTCAGTAGTCTTTTATTTCTTCCCAAGCCAAGCGGGGTTGGTTCTCCAAGAGCCCCCTCACGAACTCAGACGCTTTTCCTTTGTGGCATCGTATGCCAAATACAGGGTTTCTTGGTCCGAGAGCTCGTAGATGGTTCGGCTCTTCTCGAGGATTGCCAGCCAGTTTTTAAACTCCTTCCCGCTGCCATCAAATACTGGGACCCTCGGTCCACACAACAGCTTCCTTAAATCCACTGACAACCCCCGCCCTGCTTCCTCTTCACCCCCCACTGCTCTATCCGAATCATAATCTGACATGTCTACAGAGAAAGACAGTCTATGCAGCAACAATCGAGGTTGGGAAACAAAACAAGGTGTCCTACCTTACAGACGATTCTGTTCTTTCTTTTCCTTTGGTCCCGGGTCGTTCTGAGTTCTGTCTGAATTTTCAGCAACGGCGGTCGATCGTGGTCTTCTCAGGGCTGAAATCCTCGGTCACTGCACCACTTGTGACGTGGTTGTCTCAGGGTTGATCCGTTGGTCACGGCACCACATGCTGACGGTTACACACCTGGCCCAGGGTCGAATCCCTTGGTTACGGCGCCAACTGTGACGTCGCTCCTCCTGGTCGCTCCTCCTGGTTCCAAGCGTGCCGCTCCAACCCCTTGGTTGGATGATCACCAGCCTCGCCTTTCCCAACTCGCTTCCAATACCTGGTTACTGAAGCAACTGTACTGATCTCCGGTCTGTCTACCCACGCTGTGTTTAGATCTTGGACAGACGGGACCAGCAGGGATTGGGGCCGATACAAGTTGAGTCCGACGGGGTGGCAAAACACAAGTAAAAGAAAAAAAAAACTCACGAGACAAAAAATTACTGATAAAAAAGGGTGACAACCTTTTATATCTAATGTCCGTTACATAAAGAAAATATGTTCTTATTTCCCGACCCACTCTGTGGACTATGGCACCAAGCTTCTATCACACAACCTAAAGATTTCGAATTGCCTACTCTTTAGAATTGTGTATGTCGGAGTGTGGTTTGGTTCGACACTGGGGCTAATTTCTATCGATCATTCGCAGTTGATTCCTCTCTTCGACTTGAGTTGTATTTCTTCTTCTTCGTCGACTTAGATAGAACTTCTCTTGTCTTCGACTTGGCTGCAACTTCTCTTGTCTTCGACTTGGCTGCAACTTCTCTGCGGCTTTCGAGTAATCTTCTTCTTCGTCTGCTTGGGCTGGAAGTTCTCTTGTCTTCGACTTGGCTGCAACTTCTCTGCGGCTTTCGAGTAATCTTCTTCTTCTTCGACTTGGCTGCAAACTTCTCTTCTTCTTCTTCGATTTGGGCTGGAAGGATTTCTTGTCTGAGGATTCTCTTGCCCGCAAGGGGGCAGTGAATCGGGCCTGATGCCCGCGTTCAGGCTCTATCCCTGCCCGCGGTCCAGCTGCAACTCTCAACTCCAACTGATTTCTGTCGACTGGGGTCCTGCTTTTATTGACGCCGCAACAACTGGGGTGGGTCTGTTGGCGTCAGGGGTTTCTCGATAATTTCAAAAGTCGCATTATTTCTGTCTTCTCATTATCGCTATTATTTTCACCCCTACTTCCTCATAGTGCCTTTGGTGGGGAGGCGCACACCCATCTCTCTTAGTCTCTCGTATGTCAGGTGACCGTTTTTCGACCAATGGTTCCTGATCGGGCATTTCTTTCTCTTCTTTTCTGCAGATCACGTGACCGTTTCCGACCAATTGTTATTGATCGAGCATCCTTTCTCCTCCTTTCGGGCGTGGTTACATCGTTCTTGTTTTTAAAAAAACAAAATCCAATTTTGCCTTTTCTGCACGTACGAAAAATGACAATCTTGGCTTTCTCTCACCTGGGCTCTGTCAAACAGCCCGCCGCTAATTAGATGTGACTTCAGGGAAGAATATTGGCGCTATCTGTGAACTGAGACAATCGTCCCCTTCACCTCCCGTCTTTGTCAGACCCGACAGTCAGAAAATCTTAATTATCTACATTGAAAATGTTCCCCACTTTATTATCGTAGGTTTCCAATTCTTAATAGGTCAGGATCTGTATATAGTTCCACCGGTCACTCCCTCAACCCAAAAACACTTTTTTCTCTGATTAAGATTTCGTTCTCATTGTTCTTAAAATTTCCCTTTACTCCAAATTGATAATGAGTCTTTCTACGCAAAAGTAGGTCAGATGTTTTGACCGATATCTGGTTTTCATCAAGCGGCCCGTTTTGATATCATGTCTTTTCCCTTTCTTTCTTTTTATTATTTCTAATTCTATTCTTCCAATTGTCTTTAAAAAATTCGGCCACACGCAGGCCAAGATATCTTTCTGACTCCTATCTCCACCATTGACTGGGTCATGCATCATCCAACTCTCTTTCTTTCTTTTTTCTTTTTCTTCCTCTTTCTTCTCTTTTTCTTTTCTTTCCTCTTCTTCCCTTAGGATCGTCTAAGTACAATCTTAGTGAATTATTTTCAACTCAATTATTTCCCGTTAAAAAAAAAAAAAAATTAACAACCTGTTTAGTAAACCGAGTAAAAAAAAATTAAATCATATTTCTATGAATATTTCTAATAATGCAAGGTGCCACACCTGCATGTTCCATAGGCTAAATAAGAAAATGTGTTTTGAGAAAGTGTGCACTTTATTAAGTCTTTGAGAGTATATTAGCTTTATTAAATCTATCAAGTGAGCGGGCCGGTAGACGTAATCCTTCTTTTTTATGTGTTATGTCCCTTCAGGACATTCGCGATCGTGGTTCTCCACAATTTCCTGTCATTTGTAACTCTTACTAAATATTGTCTTTTTGTTATCTCTTCTAAATTCTATTTACATTCATTTACAAGAAATTGCTAAGAAGATTATGCGTTGTTTTCCTCCGTCCCCCTTACCTTTAATCTGTCTTGTGACGATTAAAATTTCCAAGCCCTCTTTCCTCATTATGTGGCCTAGAAACATCAACTTCATCTTGTTTTTGCTGTTAAGTATAAGTGTCCCATTTGTTTCCATAACAAAACAAAAGAAAATACAGGGAGTCTACTCAAACATTGGTATCCCAAAAATGACGTTTTGTGTAGTAGTAGTAGTATATATATATATATATATATATATATATATATATATATAAAGATATTTTTGTAGGTACAAAATTTAATGATCGAAATAAAAGTATAAAATTTAATATTACAAGACATATTAAAACAATATTAAATAATAAAAAATAACTCAACAACAAGGGTGGGGGAAGCAACCAGTTTCGCTCCCGCTCGTCAGGCTTCCACGGGAGATTCAAAATTAAAACAGAGAAATGTACAATAAGAATAGGTAGGAAATATATATATATATATATATATATATATATATATATATATATATAATGATTTATTTTAAAAAATTATAACATAAATATATTTATAAAATCAC
This sequence comes from Acanthosepion pharaonis, assembly GCA_903632075.3. NCBI lineage: Eukaryota > Metazoa > Mollusca > Cephalopoda > Sepiida > Sepiidae > Acanthosepion > Acanthosepion pharaonis. The sequence goes on along the minus strand of CAHIKZ030000508.1, from coordinate 1,617,833 downwards.
TACAAAAATATCCATTTTGTTTCAGCACCTCCGGTGTCTTATCAAGTGATGATGTAAAATAAATGGTGAAACTTTTAAAACCATTTATTTTACATTCTACATCATCACTTGATAAGACATCGGAAGTGTTGAAACAAAATGGCTATTTTTGTAGTGATTTTATAACATATTTATGTTATAATTTTTTTTTTAAATAAATAATTATATCTGCTCTACTCTGTATTGAGCACTCTTTTAAAGTATAGTAATTGTTGGCTATTGGAATTCATTCCGTATACAATTAATTATATACTTGGGTATATATATATATATATATATATATATATATATATATATATATAATATGTGTGTGTATGTAGAGAGAGAGAGAGAGAAGAATGCAAAAGAAAGAGCGTCAAAGAAAGAGTAAGATGTAGGTAGAGAAAGCCTTTTATATTTCATAAACGTTGATACATGCATTTTTGTCGGGATGCATTTGGTTTATCTTTGGGAGACATCAGTCTGAAATCAAGCCATTATTTAAAGATTATTAGTTTTATTTATATATTTGATGATAGGCTAAGAAACTCTCCTCATCTTATTTATTCAATCCTAAAAAAAAAAGAGAGAGAAAATGGCTACTGAGTCTGTCTACAAAGGCAACAGCCGGTATCCAGTAGCCGACAGATCTCTTTTCCCGATCATCAGCTACGACAATTTTCCGCAAGCGCACTCTATTTCTTTTATCATTTGCAATGGCTTATATTTTTATTGACTCGAAAAATAAATATATAAAACTCTAAAAGAAAGACACTGACGGGAAGATGAGTTTATTTTTTATCAGGTTGGCATTGCCGCCATGTTTTATTTTTAAATGCAATAATTTACTAAATGCTTTGGCATTGCGCCAGTCACAAGATGATGTCACCCAGACTGTCTGACGAAAACTGACACAGACTACAACGGATTTAGATAAGTAGAAACAGATTTGGATAACAGCAAGTTTAGATAGAGAAAAATAGATTTGTAGCGATGACAACAGATTTAGATTTGTAGAAACAGATTTTGATATTAACAGGTTTAGATAGACCCCAAATTTGTAGCGATAGCAACGGATTTAGCAAGCTAAAAAGAGATTTTGATAGTAACACATGTAGATAGATAGAAATAGATTCGTAGAGATAGCCCCTTAGATAATTTGTTATAGAATTTTATAACAACACACTTAGAGAAAATAGATTTTCATAGTAACAAATAAATATATATATATATATATATATATATATATATATATATATATATATATGTTGTAGATTGCGAGATGAAATCCGGTCTCAAAATGAATGACAAACGCAGGAATGAAATATAGCAAATAAATGTATTGACGTAATAATACAATTGGTAATACGGTTAGTAGATCCAGGAATGCGGTTAGTAGCAATAATAATATATATACAGTCTGGGAAATTCAGTATCGAAGTATGACTTCCTTCTGAGTCTACATGCTCGCAACTGTGACTCCTACAAAGTGGTTACCTCCCACTCTCACTTCCTCACTCCCGGGTATACACCGGCAGCAGTAAAATACACACTATGTGTGTCCACTTGTATAAAAAGGGGTGGACCACTTAACAATATATATATTAAAAAAGTCCGACAACTGATTTATTAAAGACATTTTTATGTTTAGCGTTCTTTTTTTATAGATACAAGTATTTAAGTAAATGCTCTGTTTATAATAAACAGTATTAAATAACATTTACCGGCCTGAATGCCCGAGAAATTTTCATAGAAAATATTCGTCCTTTGACAGGATTCGAACCTGCAACCCTATACGGAACCGTCATTTACGCTGACGTGCCTTACCGTCTCGGCCACAAAGAAGCGTTCGGTAGGCAAGGTCGAATTTACTGCTTATAAACTTCAATCTTCCATGAATCTCGTACATTCATAACTGCTCTGGCGTATCAAATGTAAACAAATGACGTCATATATTAAGAAATGGACAAAGTCCGACAATTTATTTATTAAAGACATTTTTATGTTTATAAAAAAGAACGTTAAACATAAAAATGTCTTTAATATATATATATATATATATATATATATATATATATATATATATATATATATATACAATACAATGGGCAAAATGCAGAAACGTATCTATGAACACAAAGGTGATTCCTACGTAAGAATTTATCAAATGCAATCGTCATACACAGAAATATATCCAACCACGAAATGCTACACTTAACAAAAGAGAAAGTAATTCATAAGAGTGCTGATATAGTAACTCATTAAAATATAAATCTACGTCTCGGCTTCTTTTCAATCTCATCTCTCCTGAAAGAATTACTTCTTTCTGAAACGAACATAGACGACCACAAAAGTCAAAAGAAAACGGTTAAATCCATTATTTTATATTTTTGAAAATGTAGAACACAGACGTCCATCCCAAACCATGACAATCTGATTACAATTTAAACAATATTCACTTATTTAAAAAAAAAAAAAATGAATATTACTCGTTCTTGAATATTACACGTTAACTTTTGTCTTACCAGATTTTGGTTTATGACACTTTGTGCGCTCCACATGTTTTGACTGACCTTTCAATTACCTGATGAATATTCATGAACGTTCTCAAATGTGGAGATAGAAACGTTGTTGATTCGTGTTTTTTTTTTGTTTTTTTTTTGCTTTATACTAGTTTTTGCTTTATACTAGTTTTTGCTTTATGCTATTATTCACCAATCGATTTCCGGAAATTCTTTTCAATTATCATTGTCTTTCCTATTGATTAGGACCATAAATTCGTTATTAATCTCAGTCCGCTGAAACTCATGAGATCAATGCCTGCGTCACCCAAGGTCCTCTCTTCGGCCCTCACCCTTAACAATCACCTTAACAGATCATTAGTAAATATATATATATATATATATATATATATATATATATATATATATATATATATATATACGACGTTAAAATGGTTTATGGGTTCAACACTAAGAATGTAAATGACAGCTGATCTATGACCGTACAATCACGATTCAATGAGGAGGAACTGGCTTGTAACCTTGAATAGTTCCAAAACCAGTCTGGTGACCTTATCCCAGAGCCGGGCCTTATTTTTCTCCAGTCGTGATGAACGGTTGTAATCTCTTCTCTGGAACTTAGGAGTCAAACTAACTCCAGACCTTAACAGGAACTCGGATATACGATCCATCGCTAAAGAATCTGTAAAAATGATCGGTTCCATGTACTACTCCAGAAATTACCTCACTCCTAATGCTATGTTCTATATTTACACGAACCAAACCAGACCAAAAGTGGACTATTGTTGCCATATATGGGCTAGAGCTGCCCTATTCTCCCTTTCCAGCTTTGACAGTATTCAAAAGACATTTACACGGCCTTGTGGGTGATGAATTATTTCCCACTTTACAACCTCTTCCCTACAGATGAAATTTCGATAGCTTATCACTACTCTATCGCTATGTTCATGCTAAATTTTCAGACACGCTGTCTTCGTTAGTCCCACCAGGCCATCTTCCATAGGTGGGAAGCACTGTGCGGGGTGTATGCGGTGACTCTGTATTGGTTGTCAGCACCCGAGGAAGAGTATATTTTGCATAGCACAACTCGTTATCACTCCGATCAATTATTCAAGTATTGAAATTCGACAAACGGTTCTATTTTTAGAAAATACTGTTATAATTAAAGTAATATACATTTAATGCCAGTATAATCAGTTTCGTTTAACACTGGTTTAAATATGTGCACTTTTCTCAGTAACACTATTGAAATCAACAGTGAAAATTCTCTCAGTTGATATTATGAATTGGCCTGTCTTAGCACACAGTAGAACTCTGATAGATTTTGATTAATGTATATTTTTATATTTACTGGATAACCTACCTGTACCGGCATTCACCCGAGGTGGGTTGAGTCGGCTCCAATATTGGAGTTTCATAGGAATTTTGGAATTCACAAGCGGTCCCCAACCCGCATGTATAGCACATGAGATTTGCTTATAGTGGTGAACGTTTCGTGCAGGACCATCCACACTTTTTGAAGGGACGATTACAGAGACCTGGTGCACTACGTGCCACAAGGTCCCCAAACGACCCTCCGCAGGTTTTGAATTCAGAGTTGTCCTTCTCCTAGACCAGTTGCCATCCAAGGCTATAGAACCCAGTCTCTCCTGCTATTTACCCATAGCTGGAGGAAGAAGAAGAGAATTCACAGCTTTCCCAAGGGTGAATGTAATCACTGGAATTCGAACTCGGCTCTCTGATTCTTCAATCCAAGCCGCTATCCATTACTCCACCGTGCTTCCTACATTTACTAGATAAGGGTGAGATTGATCGATTGACCAATAAAACGATGTCCGTGGTGGGAGAAGAGGTGGTTTTATACCTGTCCCAATGGTATTTGCGCTCACCTGAATATAACGAACCTGACTGGAATTGGAACTCTTGCTCTCCGATTTCCATTTCTGAGTCGCGATCCATTACACCCATTGCACATCCTAGCTTACTTGGTATTTTTAATCTCTCACCCATCTAGCTACTGGTCAGTCTCGACGTTGCTTAAATTCAGTGATCTTACGAAAATCAGCGTTTTCATCATCTCATCTCATCATCATCTTGCGGCCTCAGCCGAGATTGAACTCACTACACCTTTCCAGTATTTCGTATCTGTCATAGCTAATACTTTGATTGGTGTAGTTCATAATCTTGTCAAATAGCTGAATTCTTGATGCTTCACTAGGGCTATCAAGGGTGTTTTTATCGTGACACCAACACTAAATGGATTGCCAACCAAGGCTCAGAGAGACTCCATTCACCCTCCTCTAAGAGCAGGTTTGAATTCAGAGTTTTCCTTCTCCTAGACCAGTTGCCAAGGCTATAGAACCCAGTCTGTCCTGCTATTTACCCATGGAGGGAGAAGAAGAGGATTAACACCTTTCCCAAGGGTATTAGCACGTAAGTGAATGTAATGGATTCGACTGGAATTCGAACTCGGCTCTCCGATTCCTCAATCCAAGCCGCTATCCATTACTCCACCGTGATCAGTGTTTTACGTGATATAGCTGTAAGCGGTATGAGGGTGAGATGCGTTATATTTTAAATTTATTATTAGTAAATTATTTCGTTACTTTTGAAAAAATATTTGAACCCCCTACAATTTTGTGCCCCCGACTACCGACTAGGTATCCCTGTACACGCTAACCAATGTGTACGCGATAGTATTTAATTTCCTGTTCAAATGTGATGTGTCCGTTCGCTGTATGATGTTGAGCAAGAGCGTCCATTAGGCATATGGACTACGACCGAGTTACCTATAAAGCAGTTATCAAGGAGTCAACCTCACGGATATTACTGCCAAAAGCAATGAGGATTACGTCAATAAGGTATTGTTGACCCTTGTGAACGCTGAAAGAGCTCATGCTCTGAGTAAGGCTGTGAAAAGTACTTCTTTATGTCACAGCATAGCAAGACCTCACTGCTGTCATTAAACAGTACAAACGGTGAGAAGGTTGAAATGTACAATTGTTGGGCAGCTTCGATTTTTACGCTATTGAACTCTTCTTTATTCCGAAAATGAAAGAGGCGCTGAAATGTCAACATGTTTCATGCTATGCCCGAAATGAATTTACTGTGCGCAATTTGGTTTCTAAATGTACGGAATGAAAAAAGTAGATAGAACAAATTTTATAAAGGTTTCGTAATAAACAGAGACTTTGTAGGAAAAATATTTGCAAGAAACAAATTTCCTTCATCTTGATATCAATTTCAATTTTGTTATTCTACCTGGTATAAACATTATATGATCTGGGAGCATAATTGCAGTCAAACCTATATATATATATATATATATATATATATATATATATATATATATATATATATATATATATGGTAAAAGATTAAAACAGATCTAGTAGATACACACGCACGCACGCGCACACACAGACACATGGAAAAGGCATGAAAAATCTTCTCCACCCCAGCTACTGGTAAATAGCAGGATAGACTTGGTTCTATAGCCTTGTATGGCAACTGATCTAGAAGAAGAACAACTCTGAATTTAAAATCTGCAGAGGATCATTTGGGGACCTTGTGGCACACGGTGTACCTGGTTTCTGTATTCGGCTCTCCAAAAAATGTAGATGGTTCTACACAAGCCTTCAACACTCTAAACAAACTTCTGTGTGGGTAGTCTGTAGTTCAGTTCTACGTTAAGGACTGTTGTCTCATACCAGACATAAACACAAAAAAAATGAAATGAAATACACTCATACGTCGAAAACGATGGGAGAGTCGATTATATATATATATATATATATATATATATATATATATATATATATATATATATATATATATGTATATAATAAAAAGGCTTAAACACTAATATTCTATGGTTATAATTTATTCCACTAGAATCATAATTACGATCAATTCATCAGACCTACAAATTCAAAAAGTCTTTTTGAATTTGGAGGTCTGATAAATTGTATCGTATTTACGATTCCAAAGTAATAAATTATAACCATGGAATATTAGTGTTTGTGCCTTTCTATTATATACTTACTCTGTCCTGGACATTGAGTTCTAGCTGGATTCTATTCTCTTGGAAATTTACACACACACACACATATATATATATATATATATGTGTGTGTGTGTGTGTGTGTGTGTGTGTGTGTATGTATGTATATATATATATATATATATGCATGTGTGTGTGTGTGTGTGTGTATTAACCACTAATATATATATATATATATATATGTGTGTGTGTGTGTGTGTGTGTGTGTATCTTTCAGGATGATTATTCGATTTCAGGACGATTATTTGACTTGATACAATCATTCCTTTCAAACCGTGAATTGAAGCTCGTACTTAACGGATTCTTCTCCAATTCACCAACGCTCCTACACTTTTCCTTCTCCTCATTAACAATTTTCCCGCTGTCATCAGTTCCCAAGTTGGCATTTATTCAGATGACACCACTATTTACTCCTGCCTAAATCGCAAATCTGGTATCGCTGACAAAACTAACCTGACTTTTGGTCTCGAAAAGACCCCCAATCGGTTGTTGATAGGGGCAGGAAATGGCTGGTTAGCTTTAATGCGTCATAAATAACAGTGCTCTCATTTTACACACCACATAGAACCCTCCCTGCCTCCCATTAGAATGTCTGATACTCAACTCCACGAGAGTACTTATTTGCGACTGCTTGGTTTTACTCTGTCTACTGTCCTGAGGTGAAGTAACTACATTGAATCAATAGCTTCATCTGCCGCAATGAAAGTTGATTCTCTTTCTCGCCCGAGTCCATCCACCAAATCTATAAATCAACCATTCGACCTTGCATGGAATATTGCTATCACATATGGTCAGGAGCTTCCGAGGTTCGTCCTAGGGTCCTCGAAAAATTCCGGCGACAGATATGCAATGTGGTTGACCATGATCTAGCACCACATTTACAGTCGCTCTCTTACAGACGTGCCGTCGCCTCACTAAGTCTTTTCTAGAAATACTTTCGCGGTAACTGCTCCGACGAGCTATTTTCGCTAGATACCAAAGTACATGAATTTAAACATGTCACTAGGTCGGCATCTCAATCCCACCCTTTCACTGTCGAAACGGTTAAATGTGGCCGACATTTATACTCCAATAGTTTCATGTCTTGCACTTCCCGTCTGTGGAACTCTCTTCCTCTTACTTGCTTCCCTGATAGCTCTAATCTCCAACTATTCAAATACAATGTCAATCGACATCTCCAGATGCCTTGATCCATTTCCCGTCCTTCTCTTCATCCTTTCCTCTTTCACGCCTCTTTACTCTTGCTCCCTCTCTATGTAACTCCTTGCGCACTAGTGGCACTTCCGCCTAGTTTGGGGTGAAAAATTTTATATATATATATATAATCCCGGTAAATAGGTGGCCAACTACTTGATAATTGCATGAGAACGCATGAAAATTTTAGTTGTGGTTGGCCACTGTTCACCGGGAATATATATATTAAAGACATTTTTTTTTTATGTTTAACGTTGTTATTTTTTATAGATACAAGTATTTAAGCAAATGCTCTGTTTATGATAAACAGTATTAAATAACATTTACCGGCCTGAATGTCCGAGAAATTTTCATAGAAAATATTCGTTCTTTGACAGGATTCGAACCTGCATCCTATACGGAACCGTCATATACGCTGACGTGCCTTTACCTCTAGGCTACAAAGAACCAATCGGTAGACAAGGTCGAATTTACTGCTTATAAACTCCTATCTTCCATGAATCTCGTACATTCATAACTGCTCTGGCGTATCGAATGTAAACAAATGTCTTTAATAAATAAATTGTCGGACCTTGTCCATTTCTTAACATATATATATATATATATATATATATATATATATATATATATATATATATATATATATATATATGAATAAATACAGAAGGAAAAACTATCTTAGCCGACGCGTTTCATCCTGTCAGGGACTTTCTGACGGTTTTTGACTAACTTGATAAAATCTCTCAGATGACGAATCTCTCGGCAAAGCTAAGTTTTGTTCTTATTCATATTCTCCTTTGAAAAGTCCCCCCCACACACATACATATATATATGCGTGTGTGTGTAGATTTAATAGGCTGGTTAATGAAATTCGAGAGATATAAAACAACGAAAATAATAATATTATTAATAAGACGAATAATATTTATTTCATGTTACTAGACTTTTCGACTGAATGGAAGCGTAATAAGAAGGTTTTAAAATCTAAATTTTCGGACACGTCTGTATCCTTTATCAATGAGACAAGAAATAAACAAGGAAGTGGGACTCTTTTGTCTGATGAATTCGCTGATGTTGTGGTATTCTTCCATGTCTTATGCTATCGTAAGAAATATACTGTTGTATAGACTGTTGTTTGTATCTATTAGGGTTGTTGTGGATTTTTAGAAAGTTTATGTGGAAACTGTACTTTCTGAGTAAGCCTAAATCCCTTTTTAATTATATAGTCTGTGAATCTTTATTCTCTCTCTCTCTCTCTCTGTCTATCTATCTATATATATATATGTAAAAGAACGAAGAATAAAATTGCATCGTTCAAAACCTTAATTTAAAACACGGCTCAATACAGGAGTAGAGCAATAAATATTTATTATACACTGTTACATTAGAATATGTAAATAAGCACTACAAAATTGTACATTTTGTTACGACGCTTAATAATACGTCTCATCAGGTAGTTAGTTACCAATGATGGTAATAAACGATCTCATTAAAATTGCAATTTATGAAACATCACTTTATTTTCCGCGTTTAGATAATATTCTATATACAGTAAAAAAAATTTTTATAAAGAAAAAGGAAAGAAAATAAGAAATCACTAAAAGGAAAAGGAAGAGAAAGAAAAGAAAGGCGAAAGAAAGCATAAGAAATTAACCCTATTACCAAGAGAATAGACACATAAGAAAAGCAAAAGAAAAAGGAGAGTGTATTCAAAATTACACAGACACAAAGCAAGAGAAAAGTTAAGAAAATAACATGAGAAGATGTTGATACGAATTAAACCAATGAAATTATACTGAATAACAGAATTCAAAGTCGAACGGAGATGAAACGCTAACATTTCTATTGGTTACAATGTCGCATTTCAAATAAACACAAAGTGACTGAGAGAACACGATTTGATTTACCGAAGAGTCATGCATTATTAGCCGTAACAGTCACTGTTTACAAACTCACACTTCCTCCCCAGAGAGCTCAACCGAAATAAATTTTTCGGGAGCATATATATTGTCATCCACAGACAGACTGTTTCGCTGTATCACAGCTCATCAGTGTGGCTAGACGTCCGGTTGCCTCTAGTTAGGATTGAAATTGCGTACGTATTTATAAAAGTGTACATTGAAGTTCATCAGCCAGAGGCGACAGTCTGTTTCATGCCATGTCTATTGCGTTTAGCATGAAACCGACTGTCGCCTCTGGGTGTTGACTTCAATGTTTACTTATATATATATATATATATATATATATATATATATATATATATATATATATATATATTGTGTGTTTATATACGTAGGGAAACATATGTAGATTGAGATAGAAAGAAATAGAAAGAGAGAATTTTAAATACAAATATATTTATATAAATAGCAAGATTTGTGTGTCCGTGCGTTGTGTATTGATTTAGACGCATTTCTAGCAAGATTATTACTGGTGTAGTGAGTTTATCTTTACAAAGTTCCTCAAACATCTAGCCTTACACCAGTCAACGATCACGTTAATAAATTATATATAGCAAGTATAGGTCAAAATTACCAATCTTATTTTGAAAAGAAAATGGAAGAACACAAGCGAACACAAATAAACAGATGTTAATTCACATTGGCTTTTATTTCTAAATGCTCATAGTAGTGCCTCTGTTTTTGCTGACGTTGGATAAATAGAAAAGCCGGCTTAGATTAAGTCCATTAGCGTAATGTCAGAAAAAAAAATCGGTTGTCTGCAATTTTAGTTTTGTTTTTGGTTGATACATGATCGAAACACCTCGATGGAACAATAAATCAAAGTGTTTCAAATGATTTGCCTTATCTACTTTGTACAAAGCAAATTCATTGTAAACTTAAGACACTTATCAGCATCGATACAATATATGTAGTTGTACAGAAATCATCTGACATCAACAAACAGAAGAAAAGAACCAATCTAAGAGGTGAACATTCGAGTTCTCCTGGTGCATAACTAAAATAATTTGTACTTATACCGTAAAAATTCTGACCGGATCTCTGGTATGATGAGTTAGAAATTATTTACATTCTTTATATGCAGATTATTGTCCTTATCCTTGTTGTTGTTATCACCTGACCGCCTTCTGTTTAAATTTCTACGATGAGGAGTTATCATTATTTACACTATTTAGATTCAGACTATTGTCCTTATTTTTGTTGTTGTTATCACCTGACCGCCTTCTGTTTAAATTTCTAGGACGAGGAGTTATCATTATTTACACTATTTACATGCAGACTATTGTCCTTATCACCTGGTCGCCTACTGATTAAATTTCTGGGATAAGGAGTTATCATTATTTACACTATTTAGATTCAGACTATTGTCCTTATTTTTGTTGTTGTTATCACCTGACCGTCTTCTGTTTAAATTTCTAGGATGATGAGTTATCTTTATTTCCACCATTTACAGTCTATTTAGTCTGCATGTAAATAATGTAAATCAGGATAACTCTTCACCCCAGACGACAGCAGGTGATCAGGAGATAACGACAAAGATAAGGACAATAGTCTGCATGTAAATAGTGTAAATAATGATAACTCCTCACCCCAGAAATTTAAACAGAAGGCGATCAGGTGATAACAGCAGCAAAGATAAGGATAATAGTCTGCATGTAAATAGTGTAAATAATGATTTACAAATTAATTATGCAAATAATAATAATGCATCATCTCAGACATTCAGATCGAAAGTGATAATAACAACAAAGATAAGGACTATAGTCAGCATGCAAATAATAAGGATAACTCTTCCTCACAGAAATTCAGACTGCAGGCGATCAGGAGTTAATAAAAACAAAGATGAGGACGTTTCTCTGCATTAATGATCAATCCTGATCCCATAAACTCAAACCGAAGGCGATCAGATGATAAAAACAACGAAAATAAGGACAATCGTCCACATGTAAATAACAACCCAGAAATTCAGAACGAAGGCGATCCAGTGATAATTACAATATATATGTACAATAACCTACATGTAATTTCTAGGATAATGAATTAGCATTATCCTAGTAATTCACACAGCAGGCAATTAGGTGATGATAGCAACAAAGATAAGTACAAGAGTCTGTACGTATACAATGTAAATAATGAGAACTCAAACTAGGCAATCAGGTGATAACAACAACAAAGGTAAGGACAATAGTCTGCATGTATATAAATGTAAATAATGATAACAGCAGGCGATCAGGAGATAATAACTTTAAAGATAAGGATAATAGCCTGAATGTAAATGATGTAAATAATGATATCTCATCATCCCAGACATTCAACCCGAATCGTGATTCGGTGATCATAACATTGATAAGAACAATAGAAGCATGTAAATAATGATAACTTTTCATCACAGAAATTCAGGCAGACATTGTTGTTTCGATAAGGGATTTTTTTTTTACTTTCGTCATGTGGATTCCTTTCTAAACATTTATTTGTTGCAATGTGGAATATCAATATCGTGATTTTGTCATTATTTTCTATTCGAATTACTTGTCCTATCCATTTTAATTTTTTTCTGTTTTGGTGTAGTTTCAGTCATTTGGTGCAATTCTTTGTTAGTGATTCTGTAGCGCCGGTGCACGAGGTTCGAATGAGAAGCAACCTCCCTAGTCCTCACTGAGTTTTGTCCCAATCGACATTAGTCCCGTCGACATCAGTCTGAAGATAAACAAAGTAAATTATAATACATTTTATTCCCATCTAGTTAGGAAGTTCGAGCTTATTCGGTTAGCGTCGTGAGGATGACAATTGTACGCGTAACGGTCACCCGGGCCTTGAGTTTTCGCTGCCGAGCGTGTTGTCTTTGCTTTCTCTCGACGTTGTATCAACTTTCGCTGATCGTTCATTTTTCCTTTCCGTACCACCGCGTTCCTCTGCATCGTACTGCCGTCTAAGCCGTTTGCGTCGTCGTCGTTGTTACTACGATAAAATAAAAAATGATATATATCCCTAAACATGACTAAGAGAACTTGTACAATACGCCCCGTTGATTAAATAATGAGTTCATTTCAAAATTACCACAAGTTTATCCGGATCTACAGTCACCTGAAGAAAGCCCAACTGCCGAAACGTTGTTATAATAACAACAAAATGAGGATATTAGCTCTAATATAAATATTGGAAATAATGGTAACTCTTGACCCAAGAAAGAAAAGAATGGCAACAGAATTGACAAAAGGGAAATTATAAACGCAAAATTTAATAATTGCCAAATCTTCGCTTTGGCATTTGCTCTCATATGATATTGGTTCATAATAACGAACATTTTGTCCTCACAGAAAATATTTAATTGAGAGAAACTTTTTAAGAAGCAAGTTTACTTTCTACTGAACTTATATCTTTTTATCCCGTCGCTTTTTTTATTTTTATATTTTTATAACCGTAAGCCAACCCATCATCCGCTCAATAAACGTTACTACAGCTTCAATCTTTAGCATGGACAATTTACTTATTCCCGAGTCTTCGCTTTTTGACAGCTTGTCAGTTAATTTAATGGAAGGATTTCTTTGAACATAAATTATGATCGTCCAGCCAAATAAGAATTTCTTATAAGTTTAACGTCGTTTCTACAATGTTTTGTTTTGTTATATTAGGAAAATTCTGGCTGGCCATGTGATGTATGTGTGTTTTAGGACGATATCAAGTAGGAAATATTTTTTTTTACTTAAGCGGTAGCTATAATTTTGGTTGTGTTCCAACCAGGGGTGTTGTAAGGGTATCGTGAGCACTCACCGAATTTATGATACCAACCCTGAATCTATAATAGACTTACACTACTATACCTCAATTTTCATAAGGTAATATTAATATAAAATACTAATTTTATTGTAACCTACTCATGTATAGTAATGCATCATATGCAATAGAGATGAAAAATCCCACTAGAAAAATTGAAAATAAATACAGTGTAAAAATTAGAAACAGATCATAAATCATTACATTTTAAATAAATCAACAATGTTTTGTGGCAATTTTTAGCATCAACTTGAGATTTTTCTTGTTAAAAAGTTTAATGATTTTAACGCATTCGACATTATTGATAAAAATTAGTGAAAATTTATGTAGTGTTTTTTTTTTTTAGACATAGCATGAGCAAAACAAATTCACAGATTTGGACGGAAAAAAACTACCGAGAATGACGTCAAATCCGCAAAAGTTATTCATCCTTCAAATGTAGGTAGAAAAAAAGCAAATGTTGATAAGCTAAAGGGAGTTACAAAGCACTGCTGCGCAGTTCTCAATTAGGATTATTCACCACGTCGGTGGGTGTGGTGGGGGATCGGTGATAGTAGGCAACAGCCCTGGTTACCACAAACGACTCGTGGGTCGTAACTCCTGCCTACAATGATATTTCCAAAATTCAGACTCCAAATCCGTCTTTCTTGATTTCCATGAAAATCTTTTAATTTTTTTAAAAGATAGAAATACTAGCAAACTTGGGCGTTCTTACCCGCAAAAAACCGCTATTATTATAACTACCTTCACCCCTCGTCTATTGTTTTAAAAACAATGATTAGAATTGTAATAAAACCTAAACATATGAATGTGAATTTATACATTTCTTTGTTCTTGAGGATTGACAAAAAAGAAACACAATTTATTATATTGATTATTTACACTATTACCTTGTTTATAGGAATGGGAAAACATCAACTAATTGCCAATTGATTCGATCTTTATAAAATGGTAAATAAGGATTCACATATAGACAGTTCACATATTGTAATAATTTAGTAAATGTTTATAAATTTATGAATAAAAAATGTTTTCATATTTATTTCTTTATAAATTGGTAAATAATAAATATTGCATTGAAATTAGTTTTAATTGTATTAGTTTTTGGAATGTTGAAATATAAAATTATTTTGTAAACAATGTAATAATCTAATAAATGAAGTGTTTAGTGGTTCTGTTGTAAATCCTCAAGAATAAAGATATATATGAATTCATGTTTTATTACAATTATAATCATTGCCTAAAACACGCCGGATATATATATATATATATATATATATATATATATATATATATATATATATATAATAAACCATAAAATCAAAAATTACCCCTGATGATGGTTTCATGGTTTACTACTATTTATTTGCTCTGTATGATAAATACATTGAGCTCTTTTTGTGGATCAATTTTAATATTTTGCGTTACTAGACTCCAGTTGAGTTATATTCAGTGGATTTATTACCTTTGCTATATATATATATATATATATATATATATATATATATATATATATATATATATATATATATAACAAAAGGCCTCACACTTATACACACACCCACACGAATATACACACTTAACATATCATACTCACTCACTCCCTAATGAGCCAAATGATAACACACACCCACAACAATACACACGCTTACACATATCACTCCCTAAGAACCAAATAACACACACACAAACACTAAACAGAGACACATCCCCTCTCCAGGACCAATAAAACTGTCAAACTGACCAGGTGAATTCAGAGCAGTATAGTTTCATCCAGATCTTATCCCAAATAACAACTTAAAAGAGACTGTTTGACCAACACAAGGAATGTTAAAAGATTCATGTTAAAAAGATAAAAAAAAAATAAAAAAACAAATGAAAACTACAGACAAAAGTTCATTTTTTCCATCAAGACATTCATTTCCGTAGTTTACTGCTACCAGCAAGCAGAAATATTTCTTCTCCTGATGAGCCGATGAATCTAAATGAAATAATAATAAAAAAAAACGAAAGAATATTAATCTACTTCCCAGTGTGTCTGAAGATTTTAATTTTTTAATATTTTTTATTGTTCAAAATCTATCTATCTATCTATCTATCTATCTATCTATCTATCTATCTATCTACACACACACACACACACACACACACACACACACACACACACACACACACACACACACATTCGTCTGTGGGAAAGGAGTGGTAGGGTGGAAAATAATTTATCACCCATGTGTGTGCTAGATGACCCAGCGTTCAATCTATTCGACTGTTCCCCCAAGGCCTTCTCTCCGGCTAATCTTATATTAGGCGGAAGATTCCGGCATAGACATTTTAGAGGGAGCACAGCACAACGACCCATAAGGAGCCGGAAACGTTTTTGGACTTGATCGAGACTGAAAAGTGAAGACGTCATATGACGTAAGGACTGTATTTTTAACCTCAGTTCTGACTATTGGAATATTAGAAGGAATCATGTACTTACAGTAGCGGTATAGGAAACCGTCCATTTCTCGAATATCTTTAGCGATGAGGTCTTTGATGAGTCTAAGCACCACTAGGACCCCATTCAGCTCGATAAGTCAAAATTCAGTGTCCACTCGGTGATTAGACGAGACAAGTGAGTAACAACAGTAACAATAAAATAAAACTGTTATAACTACTGTTTTTTGCTGCTTATCAGACACATTTATTCCCATAAGATCTCCAAAAACAACCTTGCCTCCTATAGTTCGGAGATATTTGACTGGAGTTTGGGATATGAAGTGAGCATCAGTTCGCTAGTTATATGCGACTCTGAGCTCTTGAAGGTAAAACAAGTCCAGTGTTTCAAAATTAAATTAACACCGTTTTGAGAGAATGCTGTTGGAATATTGGTAATAAACAAAATCTCTGCTACAGTAACGTCTTTCCTTGTTTATTTCTTAAATTACTGGCCACAAAAAAATCAACATTTATAGTAGACACTTTAAAAATAATATTACTGTATATTACGCTTTCGTTTATAAATGTTAGGTCTTGTCGCTTGATTAAGAAATCACTTACAGTATTTAAAGGGGGTTAATTATTGATTGAGAAATCACTTACAGTACTTAAAGGGGGTTAATTATCGATGAACAAATACATTGGCTCACTAACAGCTGAAACATCCATATCGTCACTGACAATAACTCATCAATATGGTCTGATAACATTATGAATAGGTTCCATAAATTTGGTACTGTTCAGTCTCTCATAGATATTTCATGATTAGTATAAGCAACAATTATTTTTTTTCCAATGTCTTCCTACAGAATTGCGTCTAATACATTGGAGCATCTTATAAGCAGCGTAATACGGTATATTTCAATGAATTTAAGGTGACGGATATGTTCTTACCGTAGATGTTAGTAGCCTTCATTATAGAGTCACAGGTATTTTAACTTTTTTCATAGCTACTTGAATTTTTGGTCGGCACCGGATCGCATCCGAGCATCGGGATTGTCATTCTCTCTCTTTCCCTTCTGATGGTAGTGAGGGAGATGGCTGCAAAACCCTAGCCTACCCCTGAACTGTCATGAACAGGAGTCACAGAGGGGTGTGGGTGGTGTACGTGGCTGGGCGAATCTGGCCCTCCTGATAGCACGTCGCAGATCCTATTCATATTGACAGTTGGACTCGATCCTCCTCGGCTAGGAACGCCGATTTGAAGTAACGGCTTCCCATGTCTCAGGGTCTATGTTGACCTGTACCAGGGATGTCTTCAACTGATCCTTGCAGCATCGGTTTGGGCCTCAGCGTAGCGTCTTACTTGAATATTTTTACGTGGTTTAATTATTCTATTAATAAATAAATGTTTTTTTTGTTTTTCTTGAGTAATAAGACATTTCTTTTTCGTTTTATTCATCTCCCTAAGACGACAGCTTGCATTTATATTCTAAGTCAGAATCCAAAAAATTATCTCACTGACCAAATCAAAGATTACGAAGTGGATATACTCCATGACACATATACACGCAATCACTCTATCGAGTTGCAGGGCCACATAACCCCACACTCTCGGGGTTCAAGAGCCTCCCTAAAAAAACACTTCCGGACGTGGGCAATCAGGGTCTTCCACAATTTCCTGTCTCCTGGAATTCTTAGTTAATTTTGTCTTTTCGCAATCTTTCCCGGTGCCTGTTCTGCAAGCTCATTAAGTAAGTTATTCACTGCTGCCTTCTGTCCCTGTTGCCTTTAATATGCCCTGTTAGTATCAAATTTTCTTAGCACTCTTTCCTCATTATGTATCCTAAATATTTCAACTCTCTTTCTGATGTTAATTATAAGTCTCCCTTTTGTTTCTATTTTCTCTAAAAGTTAGCTATTGTTGCTATATTTATATAATAATAATAATAATAATAATCTCAGTTGTGAGGCAAGACTATCTACGGTTCTCACTTCCTTTCTCTCTCTCTTTTTTCCGTTTTACTTTCTTTCTCTATTGCTCTCCTCATCCTATCTATCTATCTATCTATCTATCTATCTATCTATCTATCTATCTATCTATCTATCTATCACAGTCCTTTCATTATCTATCTATCTATCTATCTATCTATCTATCTATCTATCTATCTATCTATCTATGTAACAGTGTGTACACGCGTCGAAGAAGGGTCCAAGAACTCTGTAGAGAACATTTTTGTCCGTAGCCTTGGCGTTTGCAAGTTGAAACTGAAACTTTTGTACCAAAAATTGAAATTTGGTATTCTTCCATGCCATGTTTCTTGTTTTTAGTAAAAACCAATTTCGAGAGGAGAACAGATATAGACAGAGAACAGTAAGATACAAGTAATTCATTGTCATCTTAAAATTTTTCTGGCAGTCGTAGTGCTAGTATTGCCCTCATCAACTATCAGCATGAAATTAAATTATTGTTCGCAAAGTCAGAGCCAGGGACACGGAATACAATTGCAAATAACCTTATGATGAGGCATTTCATCAGTAAAATTCACCGTCGTTTGTTAACTTGTTCTGCAGACTTGTTTGCAGAAATTCAAACACGAGACCAATAATATTTCTCGCGTAATTACAATATTTTGTAAAAAAATCTATATTTAAGCGCATCTTCCTTGATTACAATTATAATTTATCAAGTTTCCGAAAGATGGCAATATCGATGACGTATTCATTATTTACATTCGAACTCTTTATTGTTAATTACATTATTTGAACTACTATCCTCATCTTCATTGCTATATTCACAACGTTTCGGCCGTTGTACGGCCCAGCCTTCTTCAGGTGATTGGAATTTTGAACGGAACCCTTTATTGCGTCCACTGAGGTAGATTGTGCTAGTTCCACGTGCCATACCTCTCACTTATTCCCCTTTAACTAAATTCTGCTGTAGCCTAGCATTGAACTCACAACTTTTTAGGTCTAGTCACTGAATTTAACCAAGGTCTTTATCCACTGGGTCATGTGCCCTTGAAGACATCTGTGAAAGCATTTCTGTGACTTATAAGCCTAATGTCTCATCTACCGTTTTTTACCAGTGCTCATATTGCAATTTGTCCTTTATTATTATTGCATACTTTTTTTTTTTTTTTACCAGCGGTTATATGGCAATTTTTGTGTTGTTATTCATTGCCTTTCTCTAGCAAATCTGATTACTGAGATCAGACATATTCGGTCCATGTTATCCTCAGGATCTTTCTGTAGAACCACGTTTCTGTTGCTTCAAGTCTCTTCTTCAACATTGAGGAGATTGTCCAGCATTCACTACCATATAGGAGAACAGAGTTCAGTACTCTTTTCTTTGTTTCTAACAATGGTTTTTTTTGTGTCGTCTTGTTGAAACATGATTTGATTCTATAGACTCCTCCTCTTAGATATACATATCAAACAGCAGCTTTTATTTAGTGATATCTATAAGGAAAGTAATCTGGAAATGAAGGCTGGTATTTAAAATCGCTCTCCGTTTGCACCTAAGGTCCTTATACCCAGATTTGACGAAAAGAGTTTTAATGAGAAATTCATGTTTTAATGAGAAGCGAGATTAATTAATTAAGAAACCGGGCGATGATGGCTTCAGGGTGTGAAAGAAAAGCGAAATACGAGAACAAAAGATTCAGTTTCGTACTTTTCGTGTGATTTGCGATCAGAGAATTCCTCCTCCTGCCTGACAGTCTCAAAAATAAAATAAAATGAATTAAAATAACAGAAAACTAAATTAAGAACGATGGGAAATCTTCTGAGTAGCCATGTTGACTGCGACAGAAGCAGTACCATCATCAAATAAAAAAGGGGTAAAGAGTAAACGCCTGCGTAGCACATCGATAAAGGGAGGAAAATAAAGTAAAAAAAAAAAGTTGGTAGCACGAGCAATCTAAAGAGAATCTACAAAGAAACAAATATCTCTTCTCAAACTCGATATTTTTAGGCGGAATAAAGGCCATAGTAAATAGGGATTCTGGGTAAAATCAAATTCTTTTCATTCCTTCTATTTAATCCTTGTTCATTTCTTCCGTATCGGTCTCAATCTATTTTCTTATCTTCTGAAGTAAAGAAAATGAACGGAAATAAGAATTCTGGGTAAAAAAAAAAGAAATGTAAAAATAGAAATAAAACTGCTTTATATTTATTTCTCTTCTTTCATCAGACATTCTTTTTCTTTCTCTTTCTAGATTATTATTTTTTAATGAGGGAAAGAAAGTCAAGATGAATGCGGGTGCTAATTAAAAGAGAAAGAGAGAAAAGAACTTGCTTAATATTTTTTTGATCTTTCTTTCTGTCTTTCTTTCTTTCTTTCTTTCTTTCTTTCTTTTTTTCTTTCTTTTTTCTTTCTTTCTTTCTTTCTTTCTTTCTTTTCTTTCTTTCTTTTCTTTCTTTCTTTCTTTTCTTTCTTTCTTTCTTTCTTTCTTTCTTTCTTTCTTTCTTCTCTCATTTATTATTTTTCCTATTTCAAGCCGACAACTAACTTTCTTTCTTTCTTGTTTTCTACTTCATTATTTTAAGTGAATAAAAGAAAGCCAAAACGAATGGGGAGTCTGTGAAAAAAGAAAAGAAAAAGTTTAATATGGGCTTTAAATTTTCTTCATCCATTTTCGAGGAAAGGAAAAAGGAAAAAGGTAAAAGAGAAGTGTAAGAGCTTGGATTTTTTTTTACTTTTTTCTTAAAAACTTTTCTTTTAATATAAAAGTAATAAAATCGCTCTTAGATGTTCCGTCTGTTCATATCTATCGCAGCCTGTTCCTATCTATCTATCCTCTATCTATCTATCTATCTATCTATCTATCTCCGTCTGTTCATATCTATCTATCTATCTATCTATCTATCTATCTATCTATCTATTCCGTCTGTTCATATCTATCGCAGCCTGTTGCTATCTATCTATCTATCTATCTATCTATCTATCTATCTATCTATCTATCTATCTCCGTCTGTTCATATCTATCGCAGCCTGTTGCTATCTATCTATCTATCTATCTATCTATCTATCTATCTATCTCCGTCTGTTCATATCTATCGCAGCCTGTTGCTATCTATCTATCTATCTATCTATCTATCTATCTATCTATCTATCTATCTATCTATCTCCGTCTGTTCATATCTATCGCAGCCTGTTGCTATCTATCTATCTATCTATCTATCTATCTATCTATCTATCTATCTATCTATCTATCTATCTCCTTATTTTAATAAAGGAAACCACAACAAGCAATCCACAAATAAAATTTAAAAAAACAACGCCAATAAGAATGAGCAAATAGAATAACATATTAGTGAAGGGAGAAAATGCATTTGATGCAACCAACATCGAATATATTTTAATCGAAGACAAAAAAAAAAAAAGGAAAGTTAAAAAGGGACTTCGTATAAAAAAATAAGAACTTTAAGAATATTACATTTTCTCTCTTTCAGTCTTTTTTTCTCTTTATCTCTCTCGCTACATTACAAAAAAATACCAACAAAATGAGGACTGTAGTAAAAACCATGGTGGACAGGAGAATAAGCTCAAGTAAACAAAGCAAAAATAAATATCAAAAACAAACAGTTGATATAAAATCAATAAAAAAGAATAAAATTAAAGATGCTTTAGATTAATATATTTTTAAGGTGATCTAAAGAAGGCAATGTTAAACAGGGATTCTGGGTAACAAAAAAAAAACAATCAAAATAAAATATAAGAATATTTTTCTTCTTTAAGTTTATTTCCTTTCTGTCTTCCTTTACTCGCTATCTTTTCCTATTTCAGAAGGAAAAAATAAATTAATTTTTTTGTTCTGATTCGGTATCTAGGCTTCCATTACGTGAGCTACGCATGAACATGAGATAACTGAGGCTTCCACAAATATCAGCATTCGCGCTTTTTCCTTTTCATAAAGTTTAATCAAAGGCGAATTGAGTTGCCCGGAACGTTATGCATTATATTATGCTCTGCATACTTCTTCAAGTTATCTCCCTTGCGGCTTGCCATTATTGTATCGTAGAATCATGTGAATATGGCTTCTCTCCTCAGAAGGCAATCGGGTATACTCATAAGAAGGACGAACACGAAAAATTCCCCAGCCGCCTTTTTTTTTATCTTTCCTTTGGACTTCATATACAATATTTAAATCCGTTGGAGAAAAGAAAAATTAAAAGAACCTAGGAAAACACGATGAAACAGAATTAGATAAAGTTAAAAAACACATAGAAAAAGAAGGAGAAAAGCCAGAAATCACAAACCAAATCTCACTCGCAGCTGTTTATATATATATATATATATATATATATATCAAATATACATTCGCAGAAATATCTTACTCTATGAGAAATTGTGTGTTTTCCTTCATGTAGATCTGACCTTTACTTGGTTAATCAAGACATACCCACAAGTCTATATTTAATTCTGACCTTCTGTCTCCCCCTTTAAATTTCTGAAAAGAAGTAACACTATGTTTTTAAATCTTCTTAAAACTCATTTAATCACCAGTTACTTACCATCACCTGAAGAAGTACAATCAAAGTATTGAAACATGAAAATATTTTTTTATTACAATCTCTTATAATAGAAATAATAACAATAATATATAGCTCTACTTTGTATTGAGAACTTTTTAAAAAGTCAATGCTATCAACAGTATAATTTTACTCCATTTGTTCTTTCTCTCATTTGTGTATGATTGCGTGAAAACTGTTAGAGAACTGTTAGTTGTGATCGGTAACTCTTCATTGAAGACTTAATTAAAATATATTACGTCACTGCCAGTTATTATGGCATTGACCACTGTTTCTCCAGTGGGACACACACACACACACACACACACACACACACATATATATATATAGTTGTATATTT
>CAHIKZ030000508.1:1572500-1592500 GCA_903632075.3 Acanthosepion pharaonis | reverse complement strand
ACCGACATCTTCTGGTGCCTTGACATTGATCCTCTCTACCCTTTTCTCAAACGCTCCTTTTTACTCTTGTTCTCAATCCTCAGTAACCCCTTGCGTGCTAGTGGCACTTCCGCCTTGCTTTGGGTGATATGCTTAAAAATCAAAAAAATCTTCCTTGAAGATGAAAGTTGTTTCACTGTCTCGCGTCACACAATTTTTCACATCCAGAATCTATGTTATACATTTATAAGTCTGTCATTCATCTGATCATTGAATATTGCCGTCACATCTAGTCCATTGATTCTGCCATGTATCTAGAGATCTGCGAAAGATGGCGGACGAAATGAAAGTGAGCACTCGAGTTCTTTGTCCTAACCTGGCATCATTTGCTTTCTCACCGTCGTAACCGTATCTTGCTTGTGATTTTCCCATAAATATTTTCATTAATTGATCTGATTAGCTTTCCCCAGAAATATTTTGTAAATGGTATGTGACAACCAATTTCTGTATAGAGGGGTTGGTGCAATTAACACCCATAGAAGAAATTGATGGAAAAGTGGAAACAGGGAATAAAGTACTTCATGAGTTTGCAGTAATAGATGCAAGAGTAATGATAAAGGTCAACTACTATTTAGAGAAAGAAAAAGGAAGTAAGGGAGAGACATGATCGATTCAATCTAGACGGAACATGGCACGTAAAAGAAAATACGATAATGGCGGTTTGAGTAAAGCGTGACCACTTGAATAAATGGTCTTGGTGCTGACCTGGCATCTTCGTTTCAATCACATTTCCCCTGCTATAATATAACTCACTTGTGTCTTAATCGTTTTGATGAAGTTTCTTCTATGCTACCCTGACTTTATATATTTAAGAACAGTACTAGATTGGCAACAACGTTTTCTTTTCAGTTAAAATGGATATATGAAACCGCATATTCTATGTTAAGAGTTTCTTCTATCTCACATCTCACTTGTGGAACTATCTTCTGGCTTATCGCTTTCTATTGTCAATCGTTATCTTATGTCTTCTTAATTCCTTAAATGGAAAATAGAGCCTTGCTGTCCTGTGATGCTCTTTGTAGCTGAACAGTAAAGCACACTGGATCAAATGGTGGTTCCTCTTGGAAAGGGGAATGCTGGTTCGATCCCTACCGGATACCATATTTTCTTTGGTAAGATTTCTCGAATACGCGGGCGAATAGATGTATAACACATTGTTTAAAGTAAAAACGAAAATCGGGAATCTATTTCATATACGAATATCCACTATCATAAAATCTGAACATATATATATATATATATATATATATATATATATATATATCAGTGGGCCGTAAGAAAGATATAACCTCTGTATGAAACAGGATTTTCTAACGAGGAGGAGAAAAAATATTAGAAATGATGGAAAAATTGAACTAAAATTTGCAGTATTGTATGCATGTCAGCCATATTTTTTAAATACGTTTCTTAACATTACGGTTGTAATTGCCAAAAGGTATAATTCTTGGTAAGTCCAAATCAGAACTATTTTAACAAAGAAGCCACTGAGCTCCTAGAAAATTTCTTTGCAAATTGTCAGAATAAAAGAAAAAAATCCACTGAAAAGCAATAGCAAAACGGCCATAAAAAAACGTACATTCTTGCGAAATAATCTAGTTATATCAATCCTGGTACCATTTACAATAATTTATAACATTTTGGATTTTTTTCGACTAGGACTGTAAGCACAAACATTTTATACAAACGATTTCTCCTGCAAGGGAGGATGCAGATTTGAATTTTCTTTTATAAGATATCTCAGAACTCCTTGATAAAATTGAAAGAGGAATCAGAAATATTATTTATCCTCATCTGGCGTTTCGGCTTCAGTCACTTTTCCATCATCGTAAAATTAACTCTCAGTACCTTTTCTGTAAATACTTACATGGCAATTGTTCGCATGAGAACTTCACTATGGTACCTACACGTTTAGAATTTAATTGCCGTACTAAAGGGTCGAGGAGGTCTCATCAATTTACGATTAAGCTGGCTAGATGAGACCATAAGATTTCACGTGAAATGACACTTCTAAATGTCTCAGTATCAGTTATCTCCCTTTAACTCCAAGTTTTTGTCCACCTCTTCCGTGGCAAGGTATTGAACTCACAACTCAAGTCACTGGATTCAACCAACGCTTTTATCCACTGGTCCATGTGTCTTTAGTTCGAAATTCCGGAGGGTACAAAACTCGAAAGGTCGTGAATATGGCAACGAAGATGAGGACAACAGTCTAAACAATGTAAATAGTATAAATGATATTTTGTTTGTCTTTATTCTGAAATCCAACCCAGTGCTCTGTGTATATTGTATCGTCAGTTGCCGAAGAGCGCCGTTTCGAAGCGAGTGGCATAATCTGAACAGTAGTTTTCTAATCAGTTGCACTGTGTTGACTTGGAGTAAGATAGAAGCTACTGAGTGTATACATCATCTCTATCATCTCGTTCGTAAATTCTTATAATCGTCTTGCTCGTCGCCTGTCTTGCAGCAATGATCAACTCGTCTGGCAATCGATTGCTATTGAATAAGTTCCACTGTCAAGCTGCTTATGGTACCCAGTGTTCCCGAGTGAACATCTTCCGCAGTAACATTTCGCAAAGCTACAAATGCATGGGGTATTTTTAAATCGAATTTACCCTAAGTGAGACAGTACAGCCACTAAGACACAAGGCGTTTTTTAGTGCGAAAGAATTAAAAAGCAGAAACATTTTAAATGAGCGATAACAATAGAAGAATAACCAGGGAGACAGTAGATATCGATTGATATTGTATTTAAATTTTTGAAGATCAAAGTTAGCTGGAAGGCATGGAGGCGGGAGAGAGTTCAACAAACCAGAACTCCTAGAAAAGAAAATATTAACATAGAACTTACGGTTACATCTAATCAATTCAACTGTAAATTGATGAAACTGTAGCGCGCATCACCACAATTATTTATCTTTGACTGGTAATGATGTGAAATGGGACGAGCAAAGACGCTGGAGGTTACCAAACATGTTGCGGTCACAATGCAATTTATATTTGACGTAAAATAGCACATAGTATAAAATACTAAACAAAACGTAATGGTTCAAAACATAACAATTGAATTTATTAGTGTTGATGTACATGCATATAAGCTGAAGGTTTGAATGAGTTATGTCTTTTAGATTTGGAAATATTTGTACCGGGGCTCATAAAGATGAAGTAATTATTAAACTGAAGTTTTAGAAGAATAAAGTTTCCGTTGCATGTTAGGAAATGTGAATTGGTAAAGTTGGTAAGAGTTCAGAAGAGTTAAGACTTCGTACTTGCGTGAATTGATAATGTTCTTTAACGTCTGACCGCACGGTCAAGACGGGAACTCTTGAAGATTACATCTTGGCAGCAAGGAATAAGATGAATGAAGAGAAAACACACACACACACACACACGCGCACGCACACACACACACACACACACACACACACAGAGAGAGAGAGAGAGAGAGAGAGAGAGAGAGCTTACACATGTTTTGTTGTTTCTATGAGGTGGTGTATCACGTGACAGGCTCAAACCTTAGTGAGTGGAAAATTTAATTCCTCACGTGCAGGATATCTGATTGGTCGGAATTGACCAATCAGCGAGCTAGATTTGAGGAGATTAACCAATGAATGTTTGTCGCAAGATTTGTATGTATGATGATGATGATAATTACCACAAGACCTTGTTGTTATTTTACTACTGCGCTTAAGTTCATATTAGTTTAGGTACCATCCGGACAATTACTATGAAAGTATTTACAGCTAAGACAGAGGGAAGCGACTTTACGGCGGTGGGAAAGAGACTAAAGCTGAGACGCCAGGTCAGGACCAGTAATATAGCTGATTCATCTTTGGATTTTATCACTAATCTCAATATATACAGCTGTTCAAAGTTATCAGCCATGTAAATATTTTGGTATAACAAGTTACTTATCGTTTCCTCTATTCTGCCGCAACCTAACTTGCCCGCAGTTCGTTTATTATTATTCTTTTTAACCAATCAGTATTTTAAATTGCAGTTTGGAGCATGGTTTATTTAAGCTCATCTCTTTTTCCACTACTTCCGTTCTGAGCTGCCATATTAGATCTAGCTCACTTCAGCTTCTGTTTGACAGATTTTTTAAAAAGCGCAAAAAGAAAAGGTGAAAAACATTGCCGACTGTTTCCATTGTTGACTTGCAGAGACTATGACGTATAAATAAAGTGACAGCTAGCGACGGAAACATCAGCAGTTTTCGTTATGTTTCTTAAATTTATTATATTTATATTTCTTCCTGTCTTTAATTATTTTTATTCATAAAATAAGATGATTTCTGAGTCACAGATTTTTACTTTGTTTTCGACATGTGGAGATATTCGTGGCATCAACAGTATATTTCGTTTCTTACACTGGAACACGTGACTTATTATATTCGTCAAAATTCTCCTTCCAAATTTATAAACCTACAGTGCATTGAATATTGCTGCCATATATTGTCTAGTGTTCCTACTACATATCCCGGGATTCTTGACAAAAATTCAAGGAAGGATCTGTAATATTATAGGTCCTGACCTGGTATCTCGGCGTCAGTAATTTCTAACCTACGTAACGTGGCTTCTTTTTGTATTTTCTACAAATATTTTTATGGCAGTTTGTCTGATGATCGCTCATCCTTGGTACCTGAACTGCCTTTCGGTCATAGCCCCAATCGTAGGAAAGGCTTTGTAAGCAAACCCTGAAGACAAATCCGAGACTGGTGTCTTAAAGACAGCCCGATGTTATTTTGCTCTAGCAACTCCTACGACGACGCCGGTGCCAAGCTTGTATTGGTCTCTGCCTTCCCCTTGGACGACATCAGTGGCGAGAAAAGAGGATATGCTGCATAGGCAATCGACGTTCGTAAAATCCTACCCAGGTTTACACCCTGGAGAAGACTGAGACATTAAGGTCAACAGATGACCAGACGTAACGTGGCTTCACTCTGTAATTTCTAAAATATTTTTGTTGAGTTCTCCTCTTTGGTACCTGGACTGCACGAATTTAAGCGTGTTACTAGAATGGAGAATAGGTCGCACCATTTTCTTGTCGGTCTAGCTGGATGCGATCGTCTGTTCTATTCTAATAGTTCCTTTTATCACGCTACTCACCTGTAGAATTCCTATCCGATATTTTGCTTCCCCGGCATCTATAATCTTCACAAATTTAAAAGTGATGCCAATTGTCATTTACTGTCTTCTTGAATCCTGTTATTTTATTGTCTTTTCTCCTCACTTATGTCTTCTCATTCACTTTCACTCACCTCTTACGTCCTAGTGTCATTTTTGTCTTGCTTGGTATTAAATTATTTTAAAAAAATATGATAGAAGTTTTTTTTTTATTGTAAGATAAGGCCATAAATAAAATCGCTACATCCGTGTATATGCCTTCCACTGTGGCATTTCCATGCTTTCCGTAAGGTGTCGTACTTGTTTTTGGAATTTCTTTTGGAGGTTATTTCATAAATTCTTTACTGTTCGTTTATTTTTCTTTGTTAGTATTTCCACATTCATTGAGCTTTCATACCACTACCGACTTGATTAAATTGGAAATCGAGAAACAGAAAACAATCTCCTTAATCTTGCTAGCGCTGTCGTCTAGAAGGTTTCTAATCTTTCTATTAGATCTCTGTAAACTTTTGCCTAGGATATTTGAGACTGTTCCAAGTGTTTTGACAGCCCGACTGTCACTTTAAATTTCAACAATTTCCTGAGCTTTCTGGTCATGTCAAAATAGTAAGTTAACTTTTCGATTATCTTTAATTTTATTCTGTGGTCTGCTAGGATCAACGAAATTTCTTATCTGACTTATTTCCTTCTGGTTTACAGCTACCAAATTCGGACTCATAACGTGGATAGTCTGATCAGTTCCAATCTCAAAGTCTCTAAGGATTCTATGTTTTATTCTCTTGGATTTCATTCGCCGCGGTTTTGGTCTCTGCATTATTAGTATTATTTTATTTCCTTTGATTTCTGGTGTGTACGCATTTCTTTCCGTGTCCCGCCCAGAGACCTAAGGTTAGAAATGGCATCATGACATTTTCCACTGACCAATTAAAAAAAAAAAAAACAAAACAACATATTTTACATAGATAGAGCGCTTCGTAAGGTATGGGTTTTACTCGTGTGAACATTTTTTTTTGTATTTCTTTAAGGCATGGACTTCCAGGAATTCCTTCAATTAGTCTACTGGAATCTTTTCCAACCAACCCGAGGGCTCCAACTACAACAGGGATTGTTGATGTTCCCATGTGTCACATTTTTTAGATTTCCCTTCTACCTTTCCCTTCGGTGGCGTGGAGAGGGGAGATGCGTTGCATGGGCAAAAGTCGATCTCTCAGAAAATCCTCTCCAGATCTGGGCCTTGGAGAAGACAAAGACACCAAGGTCAACAGACGATTGGACAAGCTACCACCACGTTCGTCGGGCTGACCTCGTGAGACTGGAAAAACAGAAAGCTTACACGAAAATCGGAGTCTATTCCGAATCCATCGCCAGCATGCTGCTCTACGTCAGTGAGACTTGGAGCCTCTACTTCAGAAAGGAGCGAATCATCAGCGCCTTTTCATATTCGCTGTCTGTGGCATCAGTTTGCCCGACCGGGTCACCTATGCTGTAGTTCTCACACATTCCCAGTTACCTAGATCTATACGCCCTTCTTCAAAAGCGCTGGCTTGGATATGTACAACGTATAACGGATGCGGGGATTTCGAAGTTCCTTTAGTACGTAGGAACTGGCCACCGGCAAGGGAGCACGAGAACGCCCTCATGTTCTCTTCAAGTGCGTCTGCAAAAGGAACATGAAGGGGAATGGACATGGACAAGTGGGAAGACGTCGCCAAACATCGCGCACACTGGAGACGCTATTTATACCGAGAGCTGGAACGAGGAGATGAGAAACGGAGTCTTGCCACCCGGGAGAAGAAAGATTGACGAAAAGAAAACAACATGGCGACATGGGTGAGAGCGTCTTTACATGCATTCGTTGCAGTCGAGACTGTCATTCTCGTGTAGGCTTGTATAGCCATGACAGATGCTGTACCAACATGAGTAGCCGAGGAATATCCCTTTGGGCGCAGATGAACGCTCTCTTGAAACGGACGGATGCCACATATTTTCATTATTATTGTTTGAGAAGGCAGCATGCCAATAAACTGAGGCTAGGGTACAGATATACGAAGCACGTTATTATGACACCCAATCAAAAAAAGTTATACCAGGCACATATCTAGTGTAACAGCAAAATTGTCCAAATTCTGTAACAGCAAAATTGCCCAATTGTTAGATTAAGCTCTGAACCGTTGAATCTTAGAAATGATTAAAGATATCTTGAATTTCCAAGTGTCTTTATAACACTATGCGGCTCTACTTTGAACAATAAGAGTGTATAATTACTCTCCAAGCTTAACAGAAGAATCGTGATGAAATCGATCATAAACGAAAATGACATGTTCATCATTAATTAATCATAGCTAAGAATCGTGAAGTATTGAAATAAAGTTCATATATATATATATATATATATATATATATATATATATATATATATATTACTCCAGTATCATTTTCTAACTACTTCAAAATGATCTTCGTCCTCTCTAACCTTCTAACTTTCTGTCCTGGAATAACTATGTGATTAACAGGTTTCATTTTCAAAACTTTTTTCACTGCTCTTTGAATTGTCATAGCTGAAACTCCTGGCCAAACGTCTTATGGATTGAACTGGATCTTTTCTAATTGATCACTTAGTTGAAACGATGATCTCTCTTGCTATTGTAACCTCCTGATCCATTTTCCTCTTTACTGTTCTTTCTTTTTCAAAATTCTCTTTTACTCACCACAGAGAACCCTCTCTGCTTCTCATCAGAATGGCTGGTGCCCATCTCCTCGAGACCGCCTGTAACCAGCCTGCTTGATCTCACGCTGTCTGCTGACATGAGATGGAACAAATACATTGAATCAATAGCTTTATCTATCGCAAGGAAAGTTGGTTCTCTATGTCGTGCCAGAAAGTTTTCATTCTTCAAATGTAAGTCGACCATCCACCCTTGCATGGGATATTGCTGTCATATATGGTCTGGTTCCCCTGCTGTAAGTCTCAAGGTCATCGACAAAATCCAGAAACGAATATGTAATGCGATATGTCCTGCTATGGCATCTCGTCTACAGTCACTTTTTTACAGACGTGCCGTCGCTTCCCTCTGTCTTTTCTACAAGTATTTTCATGGCCACTGTTCTGACGAGTTACTTTCGCTGGTTCCCAGTCTGCATGAATTTAACCGAGCTACTAGGCTGGCATCTCGGCCCCACCCTTTCACTGTCGAAACAATTAAATGTAACCGTCTCTTCTACTCAAACAGCTTCTTCTCTTGCACTTCCAGTCTGTGGATCTCCATTCCCCTTGCTTGATTTCCTGATAACTATAATCTTCAAATATTCAAATGTAATGTCAATCGACATCTGATACCTTGATCTTGTTCCTTCTCTGTATCCTTTCCTCAAACACCCCTCTTTACTCTTGTTCTCTACCCTCTGTAACCACTTGCGTCATGCTTGGGGTGAATTGCTTAAAAAAAATTCACCGTTCTCTTGATGGTTCTTGACTCGATTTTGAATATGGAAGGCAGTGTATGAATGTTGGTAGCATTACTGAATGCCTGGATATATTTTCCTCTCACCATTGCTCTATTTGGAATACTTATTGGGACTGACGCAAAGCGATTTTAACCTCTTATCTTTCTAGATAAATAACTCAAAGAGTTTTTCAGTGATTCTTACAACAAATGGTATCAAGATGGCTAAACGTCTTATCTGAAAACCTGGAACAAAAGAAACTCCATTAGTTTAGTAGTTTTTTTTTTTTTAGATATTAAACAGTTTCTGAGATGGGCAATTATACTGTAACACGATTCGGACAATTTTGCTGTTACACCCGTGAAATGTGCGTGTTATGTTGGGAGGTTTCGTTAGAAGCAGCGCATAACCGTACGAGTGGAACCAAGTTCGAAACAAACATCAGATCGAAGAACCCATTCCGGTCAGCCGGATTCTGATTTAAAGTGTTCCGAAGTATCTACACTTGACCTGCAAATTTTACTGTTGAGATTGCCAGTTGAATGCCTACGTTCTATGACGCGGATAGTCAAATAATGCAAGAACCACATACGATAAAGGTCAGATGTTTGAGAGCCGCAAGACGGGAACAAAATTTACCCATGTGGCACATAACAGAGAAGGCATAAAGCTTTACCCCCGTTAACGGTGAATGCAAAATCTCCCTCCCACACTGGTTTAAAATATCTGTTTTCATCTTCATATTTTCGTTTCTTACAATCTGAAGAGGGCATCTTCCTTCACAAAATTTTCATAGAGTCTTTTAAACAAAACTTGTATCCGAAGTGTACCAACTAGATCTGCACAGTTCAACGTTTTGCATTACACTGCATTAATGTAAGTGCGGTCCCCTTAACTCTATTACCCATGACCTCAGTCTTTTGACATTACTCTCTACCACTTGCTGACTCGAATTTTGTTTAATGCCTCTTCATCCTGCCATTCCTTCCCTCAGTACTAAAGAAGAATGATCCACTCATGTCTAGCATTAAAATTAGGATTTAAATTATTAAATAGTTTTTACTTAGCATTAAAATTAAACTTATGTTTTAAACCAATGGGGTCACAATTCATACCCAGTGAATAACTATGAAGCTTGAGATTTTTCTTATTTGCCTTATTATATTAACAGGAATTGAAAACAAAAGTTCTTAGCCAACATATTTCCACGAGCTGCATATTAAAGGCCAAAGAGCCGCATGTGGATCGGCCATTTCTGTTCGATACGATATGTTTATATGATCTATTTATACATTTGGCTAGGGTGACGTCCTTGCACTTATTCTCATGTACATTGGAACCAATAGAATCTGATTCCCTGTTTCCCTGAAGAAAGATTCTATAACCGAAATATAACTCCCACCTGTTTGGCTATGGGGAATCATCTTGATGGTACAAACTTTAATTTCCCCTTTTAACGAAATGACCACTTCCAATGGGAAATTTACGGATCTATCTATCTATCTATCTATCTATCTATCTATCTATCTATCTATCTATCTATCTGTTAGCTTCAGTTTCGTATCTGAATCTAAAGCAACAGTACTTTTTGCAGTGTGTTTTCTTTATACTACGATAATATCTAATGAATATAAACGTTACTTTTAGTGTCTAAACGTGTTTGAGTTTCTCACCCTGTTTTTTTTTCTTAAACAATGAAATTGATATTCCACCTATCCTTTTTTCAGCATAAAAAACAATGCCTCGCTCGGTTCTAACATTAAGATTAGGATTTAGATTCTTAACTATTTTTATTAACCAAGAACATTAAACTTATGTTTTAATCCAGTGGGGTCACAATTCATACTCAGTGAAAAACTATGAAGCTTGACATTTTTCTTATTTATCTTTTATATTAACTGGGATGAAAAAAGAGTCTCAGCCAACATATTTCTACGAGCCGCGTATTAATGATCAAACAGCTGCATGAGCCTTGTGATTCGCGGATTGGCCACCCCTTTTCTATACTAAAGTTTTCTGCTTTTTTACTTCTCACTTGTGGAACTCTATTCCAGCTTCTTGCTTCCCTATCAACTACAGTCTTCAAAGATTTAAATGCAACGTCAGATATTAACTTGTCTCCTTGAATCCTGGTCTTTTCATTAATATTTATCCATAGTTGTCTCGTTTTTATTCATATTCAGTAATCCCTGCGTCATAGTGCCTTTTTCGTCTTCATTGTCTTGAACTGTTCAAAAGATGTCTTGATATTGATTTTACAAATGAAACATTGAAAATAATTTTATTGCAGAACGCATTATGTTTTAAAAATTGAAGCAAATTTAAGGTTAGAAGAAATAGTTATTGTTCCTATAATTGAAATGTCTTTTTGTTTTACTATAGTATTCCATTGATTATTGGAAAAGAAAGGATTCGCAGTGATCAGGAATATATGCGAGCATGATTGGTATATTATGTCTATTATCAGTATGGACTAAAAAGTTAATAGACTGACAATGACGGAAGAATGCTCGAGCTGTGAAATCTTGAAGTCAGTAATTTCGACCTTTTTATTAATAACTGCGTTGTTTCTTTTCCAGTAAAACTGATATCTGACAGTTCAAAAAATACTTCAGTAAATAGTAGCGATTTCTCTTGAAAATGGATGGAATTTGGCATCGTGGTGTTATGAGGTACCTGCAGAATTCAAGCTGATATAATTGCTTCATTTGGGGATCCAGCTTTATTAACAGTGTAAAAGTGGGTAGTTGAATTTCGATGATTAAAAGTCTTGAATATCAACCAAGGTCGGGACGTACTGCAACTGCCACTACCGAGGAAAACATTGGTCTTCTTTACGGATGTTAGGTTATTGACTATAAATTAAGTAGCCAATGCTATTAGCATATTTTGTTAAAGAGTTGACATGACGAAGGGTTCTACTCGGTACGTCTTCTGATACCTGATCTGATCAAAAGCTCACCAAGCTAATCATATCACAGGATAATCTAACATTGTTTGAGGCAGATCCATCTGGTCTCATTGAACGATTCCTAACCCATTATGAGTGTTGGATACATCACTTTGAGCCAGGGACGAAGAAAAATTCCATGCAGTGGAAACAATCCACTTCGCCTGTTCGAAAGAAAGCCTAGGTCGTTTAATCTGCACGGAAGGTGATGGCCTCAGTTTTTGGGTATGCAAAATGCATTGTGCATAATGACAATCTTAAAACGGTTGAATTGTTTTAGTAATGATAATATTATTGGTTTCCCTATAAGGAAAGATTTGGCATTCAATAACCATGCAGCCAGTTTCGGTTGAAATTTATAAAATCTTTCTCTTAAAAAGACATTTCGGAAAAACAGATTTCCCAATTACGGTAGCTGTTATAGCTCTTTTCAGTATTGACAGAGTTTTCATTCGCCAACATTTATTTGATGTAGTGTGGAATGTTAACATCTTGATTATGTCATTATTTTCTCTTCGAGCTACATGTGCTAATCATTTTAGTTATTTTTGCTGTTGGCATACCTCAGGAGATGGGGTTCCTGTTATTTGGTACATTTCTTTGTGAATGTGTAGCGCCAGACCACAGTGTTGAAAGATGACCTTGGTCAAGGCCCGATGGTTTCACACGTTCAAAGACTTTTTTTCTTAGGAAACGGTTGTATAAAACAGAGAGTATAAAGAGTTTGGCGCCATAAATGATATCCATATGAAAGTAAGGTTACCAGTATTGATAAGCACCCGAGGAAGACCGGAGAGCACTCGACCGAAAAGTTTAATAACAACAAATACGAGGATAAAAATCAGTATAGGAATAATGTAAGTAATGATAAGACCTCATCCCAGAAATTCTGGTAGAAGGCAATCATGTCCTAATAACAACAAAGATGAGGACAACAGTTAGCATATAAATAAGGTAATAATAAGACCTCATCACAGAAATTCTGGCAGAAAGCGATCACGTGATAATAATAACAAAGATGAAGACAATATTCAGCATATATATAAGGTAAATAATGATAAGATCTCATCCCAGAAATTCTGGTAGAAGGCGATCACGTCATAATAACAACAAAAATGAGGAAAATATTCAGCATATAAATAAGGTAAATAATGATAACTGTTTCTCCCAGAAATTCAGACGGAAAATAGTGTATTTGCATTTAGGATCATTTATAGTATTAAACTGTTACGGGATACGTGTCCTCCTGTATGGCAATGAATGTTGAACAATCTACGCATAGATGAAGAAGAGACTTGAAGCAACAGTAATTTGGTTCTACAGAAGGATGCTGAGAATAACATGGGCCGAACATGTAAGCAATGGCGAAGTTTTAGAGAAAATAAAAACAAAAAAAGGAAACTTATACTTAACACCGGGAAGAGGCAGCTACGTTTTGGTGTTCCTGTTATATATTTAGAGATTTTTAATAAAATTCAAAAAAATAATCTGTAATGTTATTTGTCCTGATCTGTAATTTCGGCTTCATTCACTTTCCCACGCACCTTCCCTGTGCCTTCTCTATAAATATTTTCATGGTAATTGTTCTGATCAATTTTCTTCTTTGGTAGCTAACCTTTATGAATTTAACCCTTTGAGTCTTGTGTTCTTGAACAATTTTAACCCTTCTTCTGCCCGAGCTCCTGTGACAAAATTCGCAAATAATTGGTTTGTAATGTTCCACGGTAGATATAAAAATAGCTACAAGTGTTTACTCACCATTCAATTGGTGGCTGAGCATTACGTCATTTTCTCTACCACTGGTAAAGCGGTAGTCAGGGCTCAAAAAATGGCGGAGTAGTGCTCTTTAATATCAGTAGGACAACTTAAACATAATAGCAGTAGCAGCCTAAATAAACCTTGTATCATTAGCAGCTCTCGAATATAAAAACACGTGAACCCTAAAGTAACTCTCTTTTTTACCGCTTTCGAATGGGTGACATGAACTTTCCCCGTTGAAGCTACAAGGCCTGTGAAGGCTTCACAGTAAAAAACACCAACAAAGTAAGTCCTACTCGAATATATTCATGAACATTTCGTTTTGTATGCAATTTACTTCTAAAACAAAAAACAAAACAAAAAAAAAAACAACTCTTGTTTTAAACGTTCCTTTTGTTATTGTTTGTGTTAACAAATGTTATATTGCATTGCGAATCAACTGGTCAGTTTTATTGTGCACGTACTCTTTTTCCCCACAATTATTTCATGTACTATAAAATGATCCTGTAAGAAACCTTACGCATTTAATTATTGAAGTAGCTAATCACTAAACCGTCAATATCTCATTTTTCAGTTAAAATAGCTAGATGTAAACGTAAATTCTATGCAGTCTAGACACATAATGAGAAAAAATCTCGAGCATATAATGAGGAAAGTGGGCTTGGAAAATCTGATACTCAGAGGATAGATTGAAGACAAGAGATACAGAAGAAAACAACTCATAAAATGTTGAGTGAGCTTCAGTAAATCGATAGCGGAACAGGGTTTCCGAGAAATAACATAAAGACAAACTTTATTAAAACATATGAGGGACAGGAAGTTGTGGAGAGTTATAATCACCTACGTCCTGAGAGGGCACTAGACATAAAGAATATATAGTTTGAGCCCATGACGTTTATTTACACTGTTGCACCCTAAGCCATTGTCACATTTTACATTATATACCGGTTTCAAGACTGTCGTATCTGATTTTAAATTAATTCGGAACTCGCTTACAATTTTTCTACTTGTGTTTTACAACTTCGTCATTTTCCTTACAAGGGTGGTAGTTGTTATTCGTTCTGTTTGTGGATGTGCCGTTTTTATATTGTCAAATCCCAGTCACTTTTACAATTCCCAGGAGATCTTCTTTCAAACTCAACTGTGAGGAAATTTTTATTCTTCTGGGCCAATTTTTAACATTAAATGATTAACAGTTTCTTACTTTAGTTATTTAATATTATTATTAGTAGCAGTTTTCAAACCAGTCATAAACAGATAGTCTTTGTTGAAGATAAAGTGACGACCGTCTCTTTCCTCCAATGGTCATCTTGAAATGCTTTCGCTCTTTTTTTATCTATCTATCTATCTATCTATCTATCTATCTATCTATCTATCTATCTATCGCTTCATTCATATCTATCTCTCTAGTCCTTCATATCTATTTATGTATCTCTTCATATCTATCTATCTCTATCTATCTATCTATCTATCTTGTCTTCTTTCTTTCTTTCTTTCTTTCTTTCTTCAGCTCTTCCTTCATTTTAATATTTCTTATTCCTACTTTATTTAATTTTCTTTCTTAATTTTTTATTTATTTGCTTTCTTTCTCCATTCTTTCAGCATAATCTTTCTCTATATACTTTCTTTCATTGTTTTTCTTTCTCTTTTCTTTATTCATCAGTTTGTTCTTCCTTCAGTTCTTCCTTCATTTTGACTTTTCTAATTTCTACCATGTTTATTTTTCTTCCTCTTATATTTACTCTGACTTTGTTTGTTTGTTTGTTTCTTTCTTTCTCCTATTGTCTCTATTTTAAAGCCTTCTCCATATACTTTCTTTCATTTGTTCCTTCTTTATTTTTTTATTTTCATTTTAAGCATTTTAATTTCTACTTTCATTATTTTTCCTCGTGTGATTTTTCTTTTTCTTTCATTTTTCATCTTCTATCTTTTTATTTTTTCACTTTCACTTTCACTTTCAATTTCTTTCTTTCTTTTTTTCTTTCTTTCTTTCTTTCTTTCTTTCTTTAACTCCGTTTCTTCCTCTTTCTCTTTTTTTTCATGTTAGTGCTTTTTCTTATTTCTATAAATCTTTTATCCATTCTTTTCTCCAAATCTTTCAGAGATCTGTCTCGGAAACTTACTTTTTTTATTTTTATTTCACCCATCCAAGTTCTTGTCTGCCCCAAAATCTAATTCTTTCCATAGTTTCGTTTGTCATTTTTTTCGTCCAATTTTAGAACTTCGAAAATCACGGAAGTGTATTTTGAAAATAAAAGCGTCATTGCCTAGTCGTCTGCAAGATACAATTATCCATGACTTCCCATGAATGTGAATATCGCTTGTGTCACTACCGCTCATTCCGTCCACAGAGCAAGGATTAACCAGTTAATAGATATCAACGTTGTTAGTGATTATTTTAAGCTTTGGAGCAAAAACAAAACTTTAATTTCCCGACTTTCAAATCTAACCGGATATGAAAGTTTAAACTGGTTTACACTTCTAAAAAATCTACGATGAGCGATGGAAATATTTCTCATTCCGACCCACATCATGTGCACATAAGAAGACATCAGAATGTTTTTGATGCCACGTTTTTGAGTCGATAATTTAGAAGGGCCCCCACCCTGCCCTTGTATTATTATCGTATAGAAGATTGCTAAAGAGTTTTTGTAAATTGACGAAACTCTTCTATAATTCAAATGACTGACTGCTATTCAAGCATATTATATAACTGTTCTTTATCGTCATAAACTTTCAGCTTATCTATTTTACGGCCTTTTTCCACGCTCAGAAGAGTGAAGGATAGAATAGCTGAAACATCATTAACCAAAAATATTTCAAACAAAACATACAATCAATAGCTTGAAATACATTTGGAATAAAAATTAATTTTAAAGGATAAACTTTATTTTCGTTAATAAAGCTTGTTACGGTTTTTTGGGGTATATACCGTATAGTGAGCGAGTCAAAATGACTTATTTCCCGTTATAATAGAAGATTAACCAATCAGGAGCCGCAGAACACTGTATCCGTCGTGTATAAAGGCGGCCAACTTTGTTTATCCTACCGGAATGACCAGAGCCAACTTGTGAGGCGAACATGACAGACGGAGAACTACACTCTGCTGCGAAATCCACTGCGAACCTGCACTACGCTTTCCTACTGTCTCCGAAATATTCACTGCCAACCTCTGGATTCTATACTCGAGGACGACCGTCATGAAAATGTCTAACAACGCTTTCGGAAGGTCAAGATTCAAGAACATTTTAAAAATGTTAATGAGCTCTTCTCGTTGGTACCTCATTCGATTGAAGTTAAGCATACGACTTGATTGACTACTGGTTTCCATCGTTCTGTTGTTAAAATAGCTACATGTAACCGTTAAGTACTATTTTACAGGGTGTCCGTAAAGTCTGGACACATAAGCAAAAATGAATGTTTTCAAGGAATTAAATTTTCAACTAGATTTTATTGAAATGGAATATTAGAAATAAAATCTTCAATATAATTTTCATCATTTGTGATGCAAAGGTTGATGCGTTTTGAAAGATTTACGTTAACTCGATACAATACCATCATATTGTGTTTTAATTTTAGCACATTCATTATTTATACGTTCAAGGAAGTATGTTGCATCTGCAATTTTCTTTGTGTACACCTTCGTCTTTAGCATAATCAAGAAAAAAGAAGCCAATTCTTTCTTTCGACAAAACCATGTTTATTGTGTGGAAGTAAAAAAAGATACAGTTAATGAGATATCTTGTGTCTCCAGACTTTATGAACTCACTGTAATAGTTTGCTTTCTGGCACAACCATTCTATGGGACTCTTTTCCGGTTTCTTGCTTCCCTACCAACTTCAAAAAATTAAGTGCATTGTCAGTCACAATCTTCTGTCTTTCTCAACCCTATTTTTTTAATCTCCTCACTTCTCTTCCACTTCTAGTAATCCCTTGCGTCTCAGTAGCATTGTCACCTTGCTTGGTGTGAAATGATTGAAAAAATGTCTCTGAAAATCATTTAGAGATTATTTGTGCTCCTGCATGTACAAAAAGAACTTATCTGTAAACATACATACAACCCTTTCGTGTTGCATTAATTTTATTTCATTTACTGTATAACTTATATCCGCAATGTCCTCTCCTTGGATGCAATTATGCCGGCGTCATCACGACTGCACTGCGCAGCAAATAATGTTTGATTATCTGAAACCGTAATTTCAAAATCTTATCTATTTGTTGAACAATCCGAGTCTTTGTGTCGCATTCAGTGCAATCATTATGATGGTGCAACTATGATACACTGACTTACATTGCTAAAGAGCTTCAACTAATCAGTTATTTACATATTACTAGGGAAGAATTGTATTCATGCCTTTCATATGGGCATTATAGTGAAGTAACTATAAACTGCACTAACCGGGGCTTGAACTTGGTTCGCTGATTCCATTCTCCTGACCGTTAATCACTCGGTCACTTACACATCTGTGAAC
Source organism: Acanthosepion pharaonis (assembly GCA_903632075.3). Lineage (NCBI taxonomy): Eukaryota > Metazoa > Mollusca > Cephalopoda > Sepiida > Sepiidae > Acanthosepion > Acanthosepion pharaonis. Next base: position 1,574,714 of record CAHIKZ030000508.1, on the reverse strand, counting down.
AAGCGTTTATTGAATATATTGTTTAATCATTTCACACCAAGCAAGGCGATAATGCCACTAAGACAGAAGGAGGTTAATGGGACGGGAAGAGAACAAGACTACATTAAAAGAACAATGAAAGTTCGGTTTTCAATAGAAAACAGAAGGTGGCGAATGATGTTGCATTTATATTTTTGAAGATTATAGGCGGCAGGAGAGTGAAGCTAGAAGAGAGTTCTAGAGGTGAGTCAAGAAAATAAATTATTATAATAGACGTTACGATTACATGCAGCTAATTCAATAGTAAAATGGTGAGTCATAGTATCCGATCTAGTAGCACGTTTGAATTCACGCGGTCCAGGTAACGTGGAAGAGAGCTTTCATAAAATTATTTATAGAAAAGACATAGGGAAGCCACGTCAGGGCGGTTGGAAAATGACGGAAGTCGAGATGCCAGGACAGGATAGAAAATATTACAGAACCTTTTGAAATTCTCGAGATATATAGCCGGAGCAGCAGACCTGATATGGCAGCGATTCAATGCACTAAGAATTGTAGATTTATAAATGTGAAATATGAAATAAGATTAATACAGCACAAAATCGCTGTTATCAGATCTACACTGAAGATCGAACTCACTATACCTGGTTAAGGCGCTGGAGAACTTGGAGAGGTAAATTAACAGAAGATAACTGATAAGTGACATCCATAGACACGGCACATGAAATTAGAACAGTCAACTCCAGTGAGCGAAATAAAGGGTTCAGTTCCAACCAAGTGAAGAAGGCCGGAGCGTACAACGGCCGAAACGTTGTAATAAATATGGCGGCAAAGATGAGGACAATAGTCTGAATAATGTAAATAATACTCACTATTATAACAAGAATGTCACTGTATTAGTTCCTATTGAAAACACCGTTCTTTGAAAGGAGTCAGCTGTTTATTAGTAATTTATTGGTTGTAGTTTCCTTTCTCTTCTAAAGCTCAGTTTTATAAGTGAATTTAATGAACACGACTGGAATTCGAACTCGGTTCTCCAGTATTCTCAATCCGAGCCACCATCCATGACTCAAAGAAGCATTATAATTTCAATCGTACAAATAGCATTTGTACTAAAAAACACAAATATTTTCTCTATTCTATATTTTTGTCTTGTATACTTCCCTACATACAAACCACCAATCTGCAACTGGGTGGCATGACATTAGCGTCTGCCCCTGGTGCCGCCGGTGTGTTCGTCTTGGGAATGGTGGACTGCAAATGGCTCACTCATGGCCCGCCGGTGGCTACCACCAGAGGACCGCTGGTGTTGCCATCGGCGACCCGCCAGCTGGCACTAGCGGCATGAGTGTAGCGGCTCGCCTGTCTTTAAGAAGATTTCAATTTTGAAAGAAATTTCCCTCATTTTCATGAAAGAATTCAAATAAATGGCACTAATATGATTGCTGTATGGTAAGAATGGATTACTATTTTTTACACATTTGAGATGTAAACTTTCTACACTTTCGCACAGGAGCTTTACTTTTCTATAATTCTGAGAAGAGCCATTATAATTGCAGCGTGTATTAAGACCCAAAATCTCAGTTATCAGATCTATACTGAAGATTGAACTCACTATTCTAGCAAGAATGTCGCTGTATTAGTTGCTTTTGAAAGCACCGTTATTTAAAAAGAGTCACCTGATTGATAATGATTCACTAGTTGTGTTTCCTCTCTTTTATGGAGCTCAGATTTATTTTCAGAATGCTGATAAAGGATTTTCGTATACATTTAAATACGTGTTGTGACAAAGTAATTGGTTAAGGAAGAACAAAACAAGAGGTTACAGATAAATCGTGTATTGAACAGTAAATATAACAGAAGTGTGTTACACGACTTGGGAGTGTGTGTCGGTTGACCAGCGTTCAGTCTATATCACTGTCCTCCCCCCGAGGCTTACTTTTCCCTCTAACTTTATATTTAGTGGAAGAGTCTACAATAGCCTCATTAGAGGGAGCACACCACAACAATACGAGATATCGTCTTTGACTCATTTGAATTTCATAAAAGATTTTTGCTATGTATTACGATCGTCGGTTTTTCTTTTACTTTTCTACGTGAAGAGCTTTAAATAGAAAAAATTCTATTTAAATCTCAGTTCAACCTTTCACAGTTCACGACTTTTAATTTTCTTAAAAATCGCCAAAGTGCAACAATTACTTTAGATAATTCGCTTCTGATTGCCGGAATTTCAAA
>CAHIKZ030000508.1:1562500-1567500 GCA_903632075.3 Acanthosepion pharaonis | reverse complement strand
CTAGTATCATTAGAAGACAATCAGCTTTAGGTAAAATATATAGAAAAAAAGAAATCAAGCCAAAGAAACTGTTCAGATAACACAGTAAACAATCGTGTCAGAAATTTAATCAGACGATTTTTTTTTCAAACAATTATTTTCATTTACTAATCCCAGCTGCGATTTCTCCCAAAATAATAAAGACATAGCGTGCGCGCAAAAGTTTCCGGCGAAAAACAGGTTTTCAGTTGTAAACAAAGAAATTATTAGGAACAAAATTTCGTTCCAATGAAATACTAAGAAGATGATTGTTCAAGACGAAGTTGTTTAACAGCTTTCATCTCTGGAATGTTTTATTCACAAAGATGGTGGACTACGACACACACACACACACACACACACACACACACACACACACACACACACACACACACACACATATGTAAAATAACAATGCATTTGTTTTTACGACGTTTTTTTATTCTTGTATTATTTTGAAATATTGTTCTCATCTTAGTTGATATAGATGTTATTATCAACACGTTTCGACTAAGTACCTTCTGGTCATCATCAAGTTCCATTGATTGGCTAATATGAGTTGATTATATTTTGTCATAATCATGAAATGCGGTATCAACTCTCCATCATGACCACATGTCAAAAAACACCTGACATTGAATATAAAAAGGCTCTCAAAACACATCACTAATGTGTTTTTCGGGACAGTAGCGTAGTGGATATAGGAGTTATTTATACATATGTCATTGTTATTTGGTGGTCATGAGTTCAATCCTTCGATCAGCATGAACGAATAAGTACTGATATCACATAGGAAAATATCACAATAAACAACAGATATCCCATATTAGCCCGACCTGTGGGTACTTTGTCGAAATGTTGTACTAGTAATAACAATTAAATCAGCTAGTTCGTAATAATACAAGATTATTGGCATTTTCCTGTCTCATAATGGAAATACAAAATTACCTCAAACTTTCTATAACGAATATAGGTATTAGGAATAGACGTCATATTTTATGTTAATGTCAACTTTTAGGTGTGTATTACGTTTATCGACCTGCACATTCGAGTAATCCTAATACAAAAATTGTGTGCTCCAGCAGGAATTAAAACAGTAGGAAAAGACGCCGTTTGATCCGCTGTACTTTACTGATCATCTACAAAGAACGTCACAGTAGAGCAAGGTTCTATTTTTCCCTTTTAAGAAAAACACATTTCCCCAAGATATTTTTCTTAAAAAAAAACATCTGCTCATTTTCGTAACCAAAACGTAAACAAAGCAATTTCGAATGTATTTATCTATTTATTTTTAGTCTGAATTTTTGTATTACATCAAACGTTATTTTAGTGGATACGCGTATTTGAAATAGACGTCCCATTTGTATTTGAAACAAAGCGTATTACGTCTGTTGGGCTGTGTATTCGAGAAATATCTTCAAACCTAAATTATGATTCTTTAAAAGAAGGCGCAGCTTAAAATATATTTGATTTTCTTTCTTTCACTTGCTCACATTCCTGACGATGACTCATTTTAGACGAAAACTCAAGCTCATGCATATATTTACACACACACACACACATCCATATATATATATATATATATATATATATATATATATATATATATATATATATATATATATATATATATCTGTGCATAAATAAAAAGAAAGAACAGTAAGATATAAAATGGAACTAATGCTTTTAATTTAATTGCAAAATTAAATTCAGGGTTTTTAGCTTCTATTTTTGAAACATGGTTAGAACTGTGTAGCGAAAAAACATATTTTAAATCAATTAATTTATAATATATATATATATATATATATATATATATATATATATAGTATTACACAACAAAATCCCAAATTACATCATTTGGGTGGTAGCTCATTTTCAACCGACGAAAACTTCGTCAGTCTTATTCAACCTGGTTTGAATAAGACAGGTAATGATGGCTCTGTTATAATAAATACATTGAGCTCTTTTTGTGGATTAGTTTTAATATTTTATATTACTAGGATCCACTTGGATTATATACATTATATACATTATTACCTTTAATATATATATATATATATATATATATATATATATATATATATATATATATATATATATATATATGTGTGTGTGTATGTGTGTGTGTGTGTGAGAAAGAGAAAGAGGACGTGAAAATCAATGGTTATATATTTATATGTAACAACAGAAACTTGTGAGGATAGTACGCTAACCAACACATCATGTAGTACCTTAATGAACTATTTGTTGCTCGAGATATTTGTGGGAACCAAACACCAAGCTACTTTTATCAAGCACACGGTAAGAAACAAAACCACCAATTTACTAATTATTCTTTACAAACGTTAGCAACGCTACAACAGGTGCGAATTCGGTTGGATCTATGTGAAAGAGTTTGACTCTATAGTTAAGCCTGAGTATATGATACAACGGTGTAGTTTATTGAAAACATCTTCGTGCCCAGCATATGTCTCTGTAAGTACACGCGTGTTAAAAACTAAGTGCATTTGTGCGCATGCGTGACTTCAGAAGTCTTGCGAATGCTTCATTTTTTTCTTCAGACATTTTTTTCTTTCATTTGATTTTTCTTCGATTCTTTCATGCTTTATTTTTCTCTGTCCCTCTATTCCCATCAGCTTTCCGATCATCGACTGTCAATCTTTCTTTCTGTTTTCTTTGGTGGGTTTCATATTGTGTTTATCATATATTCTTCCTGTTTTATGTTTGCTTCCCTTTACATGTTCATTTTTATTTTTCTTCATGTTTTCTCTGTTTCATTTTGTATCTTTATATCAAACTTTATTTTCATTTCATTTATTGTTTGTTTTTAGATTTTTCAGTTTTCCTTCTTTGATCATTTATTTAACGTTGTTTATTTTCTTTTCTTTCATTTATCATTTTACAGTTTATGCCTATCAACCTCTTTCTTTCTTTTTATTATTTTTACAGTCGACATTTATCTTTTTTCTGTCTTTTTTACCATTGTTTTTTATTATATATATATATATATATATATATATATATATATATATATATATATATATATATATATATATTATATTATATTTATTTCTTTATATTCCTTTTTTTTTTCTTTCCTTATCTTTTACAGTCTCTCTATATTTCTTTCTTCTTTTTTTTTCTTTTTATACATCCAAATATCTTTTTGTTTCATTCATTTTTCTCTTCCTTCTTTTTTTTCATTTATCTACCCATCCATCCAACCGACCATCTATCAATAACACCCATTCTTTCTTTCTTTCTTTCTTTCTTTCTTTCTTTCTTTCTTTCTTTCTTTCTTTCTCATCTTACAGTCTATATATATTTCTTTCTTTCTTTTTCTTTCTTTCTTTACTTTTCTATCATCTTACAGTCTATATATCTCTTCTTTCTTTCTTTCTTTCTTTCTTTACATTTTTATTATTTTACAGTCTATATATATATATTTCTTTCTTTCTTTCTTTCTTTCTTTCTTTACTTTTTTATCATTTTACAGTCTATATATATTTCTTTCTTTCTTTTTTCTTTCTTTCTTTCTTTTTTCTTTCTTTCTTTCTTTACCTTTCCCTCATCTTACAGTCTATTTATACTTCTTTCTTCCCTTACTTTTCTATCATCTTACAGTCTATATATCTCTTCTTTCTTTACTTTACTTTTTATCATCTTACAGTCTATATATATCTCCCATTTCTTTCTTTTATTATTATTTTTACAGCATATATTTATATATTTCTTTCCTTCTTTCTTCCTTCTTTTTTTTCTTATATCATTGTTTTTAAAGCCTAAATTTTTTCTCTCTCTTCTTTCTTTACTTTGTCATATAAGCTTTCTTTATAATAATCATTTTCTATTTGTCCCTCTACTTTTCTATCATTCAGTCTAGATTTCATTTTCATTTACCTTTTTATTCTTCATCTCGCTCTACGCATTCTGTGAGTTTTCCTTATCATTTTTCATTCTTCTGTTTCAACAATTTTCTTCATTTCTCGCGGTTTTACTATTTGACTTTTTCTTTTTTCTTTTTGTGACTGTGTATTTCAATTCTTCGCCTTCAATTTACTTCTTCATTGTCTTTTCTTCGTTTCTTCACATGTTTCTATTTTCATTCACAGCCTTTTCTTTTAGAATTAATCTCTTGAATACCTTATTAACTATATTTTATTGTTTTTGTATAAATATCTAATCTCTATATATAAAGCCGTAGCCTCTGTCTGTTTGTTATCAAACTCCTCCTAGGGTTTTGGAGATAGACCCCATTACCTTATATATATATATATATATTCTGAAACTACATTAACCAGGGTACTAGAATAAAAATAATTTATTTTGATCAAATGGGGTCTCCGAGATGCACAACTCCCACTGATTTTTCCCTTTGATTTAAATTAAATTAAAATTTGAACAAGGGAATGACTACTGTCCAAAATATAGAAGGATAAAGCCAGAAGATGGAGGTTACATCGGCAAGATCAAAATGAGGCAATATGGACGTTAAGGTGAACAAGAAATCACGAATCAGTGGATAGTGCCTTACAATATATATTTGTTGTGACATTTCAACTGTCATGTTAATGTTGAAATCTATTCATCAATTCATTCAATCAAATAATGCATCAAATACATAGCAAAGGGGTTAGAACAAGCTGTTTTTTCACAAACCGCACACTGAAATTTCTTTCTCGTTGATTTAAATTCAATTTAAATTTGAACAAGGGAATGACTCCTATCCAGAATATAAAAAGGAGAAAGTCAGAAGATGGAGGTCACATCAGCAAGATCATTGAGTAATACTGAAATGCATTATTTTTCTCCAGAAATTATAATAATGATTTAAAATCAATCATCATTTTCTTACAAAAAAATAAAAGTGTGACATGCAGCAAAGGCGCAGGTAATGCGGCTGGTTATTGTAATAAAAACGAATATATTAAAATGAAATGACAAGAAAGAATTGTAAAAAAAAAAAGAAAAAAAAAAGA
>CAHIKZ030000508.1:1497500-1560000 GCA_903632075.3 Acanthosepion pharaonis | reverse complement strand
GGCTGACCTGTCAGATTTTTTTCTGCAGTAGTTTGCCATTTTTTTTTCTGCGGTAGCCCCGTTGAAATCCAAGGCTTTAGAACCCGGTCTGTCCTGCTATTTACCCATAGCTGGGAGAGAAGAGGAGGGTTCATAACTTTCCCAAGGGGATTAGCACGTAAGTAAATGTAAAGGATTCGACTGGAATTCGAACTCGGCTCTCCGATTCCTCAATCCGAGCCGCTATCTATTGGAGGCGGGGGGGAATAGAAACTATAATAAGTTATTCGTTCGTCATTTAAAGAGTTGAATTTGTTTTTATGTCGATATTTTAACACATATTCATTTATTTGATTCAATAGTTGACTTTGATTATTGAATTTTATTATTCTAATGATTTCTTATAAACATCAGTCACGCCTATCACTCGGAGTGTTCGGAATACTTCCGGATCTATCTATCTATCTATCTATCTATCTATCTATCTATCTATCTTAGATTTCATGTTTATCTAAGTCTGTTCATATTTATTTTCGTCTGCTAATATCTATCTATCTATCTATCTATCTATCTATCTATCTATCCGAATAAATAGATCGCTAGAGAGATAGTTTTTTATTCTCTGCACAGGTTACCACTTTTCTGTAATTGCAATCTTTTTGTAAATCTTTCTTGTCGTTTCATTTTAATATTCCTCCTTTCAGACTTTGTTGACAATAAATATGTATAACAATAATGCTATCATTTAATGATAATACATTTAAAATACATCCAATTTTTGTATATCCTAATTTATTGGCTGGTGAAAAATTTTAAGCTCTTGATAGAGAGAGATATAAAATACCTTTTCTGTCCTATTTTTTGATTTACAACTTTATGGTAAATATATAAAAAAATCTTTTTGCTATTGGTTCCACGAGTTTCGTTTTAACATGTTTGTTTTTGTAGCAATTCTTAAATGTTTACTCTTAGTAAAATACTTAATTTATAATTAATAAAACAATTAACATAAAACATTAACGAACAAAAGAAGAAAGTCAAGATTATAAGCAAAAAAAACAAAAACAAAAAAAACAGTTTGTTTTGATTTTGTTCTTTTCCTCTTCTTTCTACCATTCTTTTATTGTTCGTCTTTTCTCTGTCGTACGCACTTTCTGTCTCAGAATCTGTACTAATTCCCTAAAGAGTTCACTGTTCGCACGAAGCACCGGCATATGATGCCTGTCTATCCTGGGTCTGTCCAATTCCATTGCGTACTGCTTATGTCTGTTGATCAGCTGCAGGCAGTGTTCACTGGAGAGACAAACCAAACCGCTTGGTCAACAGAAGTGCAGACCCCCAGCCCATACATTTTTGCATTCTCTACTTCTCTAAATTCATTTTTCTTTCTTTTACCGAATAGATTTGAAGTATGACTGGTGGTTGTAATAAAATAGATGCAATGAGTTAAACACAACCAAACACACATCTATCTATCTATCTATCTATCTATCTATCTATCTATTGTTATTTCGCAGTAGAGGCTTGTATTTGTACTAAACCGGTCCTAAAATAGGTTCGACGTACAAAACGTTAGGAATAGGTATTACGCAGAGTAATCTTGTTGTGGTCGCTAACTGTCGACTACTGTCGTCCGACATCGACTGACCCTCGTTTCTCTTACTACTCCTAATTATATTAGGTGGGAGAGTCTATTAACTATAGAATAGGTGTGTTTCACCATAATACCCCCCTCCTAAAACTTTACTCAGTAGGAGTAAAACAGTTTTCTTTCTTTATTTTTTTTACAGGAAATATGAAGAATAAACAAAAAAAAAAAAAAAAAAACTTCGGAAGTTTTTGTTTATTTTTCTCTGGTATTTCACTTTTCGCTTGATAATCCGCAATTTTAGAATTCTTTTTGGTAGACTGACTTTCTTCTTTGTAGCGTATTTTCCTTGCATGCGAAACGCCAGACTGTTCTATCTTTTTTTAATCTTTCTTTACGCTAACATATCTTGTGCAGTCTTCTGCTAATTTCTGTACCGTAATACTTGGATCGCTTTCAAATTTTGCCAGTACTAATTTTCTCAACTCTGCGTCTCTTTCCGATACCAGCCCCTGAACAAACACCAAGCACTTAAAATTGTCTGCGCTTAACTCTGCCAGCTTGAATTCTTCATAATGCTTATTCACATTGGCGTGCGATCTTGTTCGTCATCTTTCATCAGATTCAAACATTTCCACCTCTTATGAAACAAAGATGTCTTTTTACTAAATAATTCACTTAATATATTTACCGCCTCGGTAAATGTCAACTCGTTAGTTTTTTTCGGTAAAATGTAGTTTACCAATTTGTTATGCTCAGCCTAACCTTCTTTCCTTCAGACCACGAGTGGCAATCCTCGTCATACACGTCCGTATATTTTTTATAATACTCCTCAAAAGTTATCTCTTCATCTGGACTGTACGTGAATATTTCAATTGAATTCCATATTGTATTCTCTGGGAAAGAATCATTTTGTAGATTTTTCTCTTTCCTCTTCTCAGTTATTTCCAGAATATTGTTTTGAAACTGCCTATGTATCTGTTCCATTTTTTGTTGGAATTGCATTTGTCTATTAAAAGTTTCCTCCTGTAGCTTCATCTGGAATGTTTTTTGTTGCTCTAATATTGTCATCTGTTGTTCCGACTGGAATATATTTTTGCATTTCTCCATCTTCGCAAAAAGTTTACACAATGCCTAAATACTGTAGAGAGCAATTCGTGACCTATTTGAGCAAACTGTATTATCGGGAAAAATATTTCTTTTCTCAGTTGAGAATACGACAGATTTTTTCGTCATTAAGTTGACGTCTTGGCTTGCGAAAAACTTTGCCAAGTGTAAATCCGAGACTTTGTCGCCGAAGATATTGTGGCGAGCGAAATTTTTCTTCCTCCGTATGAGCTTGAATCCTCGTCGCCAAAGTTGCTGTGGAGTTATTTCGCAGTGGAGGCTTGTATTTGTACTAAATCTGTCCTAAAATAGTTCGACGTACAAAACGTTAGGAACTTGATATAATAGGTATTACGCAGAGTAATCTTGTTGTGGTCGCTGACTACTTTCGTATTCGACTAAGTGTCGACTACTGTCGTCCGACACCGACTGACCTTCGTTTCTCTTACTAGTCCTACTTATATTAGGTGGGAGAGTCTATTAACTATAGAATAGGTGTGTTTCACCATAACACTATCTTTCTACCAGTTTGTTCACATCTATCTATCCATTTCAGTTTGTTCATATCTATCTAAGGTTGTTCAGATATTTATGTACGTTTTTCTAATTTCATTAACTTTTTCTTTCACTGTATTATTATTTTAAATTGAAAGAACAATTGATGAAAAATTATATATATATATATTATATATATATATATATATATATATGTCTGTGCGTGTGTGCGTGTGTGTGTGTTTGTGTGTGGAAGTGGAAGTGCTCTACTGAATAGCGACCCGTAATGAATGATCAGAATATCCAAATTGAATTACATTCGAGATCTGTACATTCACTTATGCCTAAATACCCTTAGGAAAGGAATTATTTCTTCTTTCCGTCTGCCCCTAGCTATGGGTTAAATAGTAGGACAGCTTTGGTCGTCAATTAGTCTATGAGAAAGGTTACTCTGAATTCAAAGAGTGTCGTTTGGAGATTTTCCTGCACACTGTATGCACGATTTCTCTATGTTCGGTTATTCCGAAAAACATAGATGATTCTGCACAAACCTTTTCCACTGTAATCAAATCATATATGCGGATAGTTTGGCTGTTCAGTCCTAATGAAGACAATTATATATATATATATATATATATATATATATATATATATATATATATATATATCACACTCACACAATCCTCGCACTTGCTCCATATGTGGCCTCCTTTGTAAATCACTAGCGGGCCTTAAATGCCACTTAAGATTATGCACAAACTTTCATAACTGAATCAATAAGCAGTCAGATCTTCATACGTCGAAATCGACGGGAGAGTCCATTATTATATATATATTATATGCAAGTCTATTTCGCTGTATCACAGCTCATCAATATGGCTAGGCATTCGATTGTTTCAAGCCGGGTTCGAAGAAACTCGGCCGATATTCCATCAGTCTGCGATACTACACCTAAGCTATCTTTTAACGTATTATATACGTGATGTATATAAAGGTGAAATCAGCAGCCAGAGCGCTCAATTCCTAATTAAAGAGATTTGCGTTATAATTAACGATAAATATAACCTTCATAAAACTGGATACATAATATTATCTATTAATTCAATCAAAATTACAAATGAAAGAATGTATCTAAACCTAACAGAACATTAACTTCTAAAACAATAATAAAATTAATACGAAACAAGATAAATAATAATAATAATAATCTAAAATATAGAGTAGGAATTTATGCCATAAAACTGTAATAATTGTCACCAAAAATTTATAGACTAGACTTCTAAGGAATTAAATTATATGAAGACAAAAGAGCTTTTTCACAGAGCAACATAATCAATATATAACTCATTCATCGTAATAAATGTGATCATGATTTTGATTTAAAAGCGGGTAAAGTAAGAGATAAAGTAACTTACTAAGGCGAAATGGTATAGAAAATGCGCTAATTTCTCAGTCTTTGAAATTTGTGTTCTGGTACTTACAACAATTCGCCTTTCTTAACAAATCATCTGTGGGGCCAGCATGGGGTATTTAAAAACAAGGGTTATGAAAAAAAAGACTGTAAGCGTTGGGAAAACAAATGAAAACGATTGGATTCTACGTCTAGACACGTTGAACGCCAGAAATTTAAAATTTAGCGTCCGTACAACGTATATATAGCGCGATAAACATAACACAACCTCACCAACCACTATATATATATATATATATATATATATATATATATATATATATATATATATATATATAAAATAATCAAGAACAAGGATCACTTCGCACCCAAGACGTATAGGCAGTTATCGCAGCGTTACACCAAGCTACCTCACATATACGGTCTCCCTAAGATTCACAAAGACGGTATTCCACTCAGGCCGATTGTTAGTTGCCGAGGCTCTGTGTGCCACCCTCTAAGTCGCTTCCTTTTAGATATAATTGACCCATTGATCGGAAAGTCTCCTTCATAAGTCCGAAACTCCGCCCACTTCGTGGAAATAATCAAAGAGGCTCCCATCCTATCCAACCAGATGGTGAGTTTGGACGTGGTGAGTCTGTTCACCAAGGTACCCACGGAGGAGGCACTCTCAGTAGTCAGAGATAGATTGACCTCTGACTCGTCCCTAGAGGAGCGGACCAGTATTCCAATAGATAATCTGATGGAGATGTTGACTTTCTGTACACAAACAACACACTTCGAAATGGGATCACACATATATCGACAGGATGAGGGCTTAGCAATGGGCTCGCCATTATCACCAGCAACGGCGAATATATACATGGAATACTATGAAGAAATGGCATTAGAGTCTATATCGCTAAAGCCAACTATATGGTTAAGGTACGTAGATGACACCTTCATACTCTGGCCACATCAGGAAGATGTCCAGGTTCTACTGGACCATGTGAACTCAATAAGACCTTCGATACAGTTCACAATGGAGAAAGAGAGTAACAACTCACTCCCATCCCTGGATGTACTAATATCTCGAACAGAGCATGGGTTCAAGACATCCGTATACCGTAAACCAACATTCACCGGACAGTACCTCAATTTCGACTCCCACCATCCATACAGCGTAAAGAAAGGGATCGTCCGATGCTTACAACACCGAGCAAAAGTCATAAGTGGCGATCCAGAGACGTTAGATAAGGAATTGGTCAGTATAAGTAGTACCCCACAGCGTAACAACTACCCTAACAAAAAACTGGGATAGGCAGGTACAAGAGGAGGAGGAGGAGGAGGAGGACAACAACACTCAGAAAACAGTCTGCCTGCCTTATGTGAAGGGGTTATCAGAGAAAATACAAAGGATCTGCGGTCCATATAACATCAGGACAACCTTCAAAAGCGTGACAACACTTCGCAGATATCTCTCACGAGTGAGACCCCCCCACAGAGAGGAACATGACTAAAGACTGTGTGTACGCTATCCCGTGCAGCTGCGGAAAGGAATATAAAGGAGAGACAGGCCGCCCCCTCAAGGTAAGGCTTCAAGAACACCAGAAATCTGTAACGCGAGGGGAAGTAGAAAAATCAGGCGTGGCTGACCACATATGGAGAGAGAAGGGAGATCACCGCCCCCTGTGAGATCATGTTGAGATCATAGACAGGGAACACCACTGGAAAATTCGTAAACTTAAGGAATCAGCACATATGCTAAGCCACAAAAATCTCCTGAGCCGACCAAGCATAGAAATAAATACAATATGGGAACCAGTAATAAGGAGTGCCAGAGAAAAGCAATGATAACAAAGTTGCAATATGAACTCTGGTAAAGACATGCAATGATAACAGCAAAATTGCAATATGAGCACTAGTAAAAATGATGCTGAAAACATTAGGTTTATAATACTCAGAAGTTCATACCCAGATGTCCTCAAGGACACATGGCACATGGATAAAGGCGTTGGTTAGATCCAGTGACAGACCAAAAAGTAGGTGAGTTCAATACCTGGTTAAGGCAGTGGAGAACTTTCAGAGGGAAATTAGCAGAAAATAACTGATAACTGACATCCATCAAACATGGCACGTGGAATTAGAACAGTCTACCCCAGTGATCGAAATAAAGTTCGAAATTCCAACCACCTGAAGAAGGCCGGAGCGTACAACGGCCGAAACGTTGTGACAAATATGGCGACAAAGATGAGGACAATAGTCCGACTAATGTAAATACTATATATATGTATATGCACATTTCATTGAATACGACAGACAAGGTGCTTTTATTTATTTTTTTATACAATTTCTCATGCTATCTAGTAATTTTTTTCTTTTCGAATGATAAATTATATAAAAACTGTCAGAATGTTCTTTTCATCCGAGCGCTTTCGGCTATACATTTATCCATTTTCAAGGATTAAATAATAAAAGAGAAAGGAAGAATGCTGACCATTTAATAACAAAGCCAGGATGTTATTCTACACATCAATGTGTATTTTGTTCATACACAATTCTTGTTAACAACAGCAGTGACAGTTAGAAATACTTGACAGTATAAATATGAACTTTTTTCAGCTTGACATTTTTAATGTTAATGTAAATGTAAAACACCTGAATCGGAACTTAGAATGACAATATAAAAATTTAAGTAAACTTTGTCGACGTTATTCAAAAGACTTGTTTAAATAAAATAGCGCTGTCTAATATATATATATATATATATATATATATATATATATATATATATATATATATATATCTGCGAGTCCAGGTCAAATAAAAAAAAAGCTACAAAACAATGAATATAAAACAACCGACAATGTATGTTATTAATAAAAGGAATTGCATGTGTACACAATTGTGAACAAAGGAAAAGTTTAAAACTTCTTATAAGAAGAACGTGCTCGTATGTGTGCGTTTGTATGTATGTATGTATGTGTGTGTGTGTGTGTGTGTGTGTGTGTCGGAGTTAACTCCTCCTCAATTTCCTAATTGTCCAGATTGTTCCTAGGGGGCGCTAGCCCTAAACTCTAAATACTGGAGAATACTTTGTTCTCTCTCTCTTTTTCCACTTTTCAGCGGACACACTTTAAAAATGTGATCTCTTGTAGAGATACGCGTTTCCTACTTGTAGCAAGACGCCATGAACATTATGAAAACACACACATCCATACACACTTTATTCGAAACACGAACTGTTTACGTTCATGGACATACGCGCACACGTTAATATTCTTGTCTTTTGTAAAACCTTTCTATTGTTTAATACATATAACTCTTTGTACATATATATCTGTTCTTCTGAAATGTTTTATTTTACATTTCTTTCGGTGAACTCCTCATGAGTCCACCATTTTTGTAGTGGATTTTATTTCAGGAGACTACACATGTTCGTATCACAACGCGTAAAAAAACCCACATGTGTATAACTAGCATATGTGATAGACATCTGTATGCATCTGGGCATTGTGAGAGAGTTCAAAAGTCAAAGAAGGAAACGAACACACTTCAGCAACACCATTCCTCTCTACGCGCGAGTACATCTGTAAGCTGGGGCAAAAAACACAAAAAAATATCTAAAGAAGAATGAGAAAGAGAAGATAATTGCGTCTTTATAAACCTAAAGGCCGCCATGAATTTTGAATTTAATTAATCGAATTTAATTTTGTAAAGAATATCGTGCCATACCTACGTATGTATCAACATATTTACAGATACGCATGATAGCTAAGTTGAGTCATGTGCTTGTTTTAAGTTTGCAATGTCTGTGTGGAAGCAAAAATAAAATGCGAAATTTTAAATATTGATACACAAAGCGGGTCTGCGTGCCATGACGTAATTTTAATGAGAGTGAAGACAATGGATGCCTCGATTTGAATTGCTAACATAACCTACAACGTAACCATAGGGAACTTAAACTGTTCATCCATTATTTAAATTGTATTTTCTATCTATCTATCTATCTATCTATCTATCTATCTATCTATCTATCTATCTTAACATGAAATTATATTTCACGAGAATATCTCAATCAGTATATATATATATATATATATATATATATATATATATATATATATATATATATATATATATATATATATATATATATATATACAGACACACACACATATATATGGAACATATATATCTTAATCTATCTTATTGTTACATTGTACATGCAATCTATCTATCTATCTATCTATCTATCTATCTATCTATCTATCTATCTATCTATCTATCTATCTATCTAATTACATACATGTTCCCCTGTATAAGTATTTACAGAAGTTTATCTCTTATATATATATTATCTGTCACATACTCTATCTCTTTCACTCTCTTACGCTCTCTCCCTCTCATATATATATATATATATATATATATATATATATATATATATATATATATATATAGAGAGAGAGAGAGAGATGTATGTGTGTGTTTGTGTGTGTGTGTCTTTGTGTGTGTGTGTGTGTGTTTGTGTGTGTGCGTATTTCTATGTATATGCATTTATTTTTAGCGTCTTCATATATTTACACAGCAGAAAATGGCTGGCTTAAAGAATGTTCGCGAAGGGACGTATATATACAACGATGCATTGTAGGCAGGCGAACACAGAAATATTGAACGTAGACGAGAAATATGAAAATGTGAATGCGTCATGAGTCCACCCCAGCCCCGGGCCTCATCTTCCTCAACACGGACATCCAGGCAGTCACTTGGCACATGACATCCATCCCTGTGAAAGTTTGGCAGATGAAGAAAAACTTCAACTGAAAGGACCAAGTCCCTGGATGCAGGCTGATGGAAAATATGGCATCTGCACACAGCGGTTTTAACCGCGATGGAGGAAGAATCAGAAAACAAAACAAAAGATTACGGTGAAAATAATAATAAAAAAAAGAAGCAAAATGTGACCAATAGATGGTGGGAGATAGAGAAAAGTGACAAGTGGATGAGGAGTTGTGGATTGAGAAAGGGGGGGGAGAAGGGAGCGTATATATATTATATATATATATATATATATATATATTGAGAGAGAGACAGACAAAAGGAACACAGACAGACATAAAGAGGGGGTGAGAGTAGACATTGCAGAGACTCAGAATAGGGTAAAAATAGGGAAGGACGGAACAAAGAAGACGAATATTAGAATAGAGAGAGAGAGAGAGAGAGAGAGAGAGAGAGAGAGAGAGAGAGAGAGAGAGTTTGAATAGACAACGGAGATGAAAGGGAAGAAATTATAAAGGAAGGCATGACAGAAAATTTATTTAGAATAAGATATAGCAAAAAGAATAAATAATAATAATAATAATAATGATGATAATAATAATAATGATAATGATGATGATGATAATAATAATAATAATAATAATAATAATAATGCCACAACACTGTTAAAATGGACGAGATTGCCAGAGATAAGAGTGAACCCGATGTCATTTTAACCCCAGTCGTCCGCGAGACGACCTTGCTACACTTTGACATATGTAAAGCGCATAATGCGACAATGCATATATATATATATATATATATATATATATATATATATATATATATATATATATATATAGAGAGAGAGAGAGAGAGAGAGGTATTGAAAAATAGTGTGTGCTTTGGTTTTACTCAAGACATCGAATAACGCACACATATTTATATACAGTTGGTGTCAAATTATTCGCCTTCACGCGCATTATTATGCGGCAATATATATATATATATATATATATATATATATATCCGAATACAAGGTTGGTGTAGATGGAATAAACTTCCAGTAACCAAAACCAATATTTTTTTTTAAAAAGTGCTCAATACAGAGTTAGAGAGAATAATATTTATTTAAAATTTAAAAATTATAACATATGTACCTTTTAACATCACTATAAAAATAACCAGTTTATCTCAAACCTTCAGGTGTCTTGTTAAGTGATGGTGTTGCAAAACCATCACTTGATTAACCGAATGTTTAAAACAAAACCGCTATTTATAATTTTTAAATAAACATTATATATATATATATATATATATATATATATATATATATATATATATATATATATATATATATATATATATATATATATATATATATATATATATATATATATATATATATATATATATATATATATTACAATGAAACATTTATACAAAAAGTAAATTAGTAAAGTTAATGATATAAAATGCTGAAATCCCTTCGCTCACAAAATTTTAAAGATGCATTAACCTACAAATCACTCGATGAATGTTATGTGCCTTGTTTTTAAAAATTATAAGCTGCATAAAGTCGTTCTTTAATGCGCATGTACTTTCGACTGTACATTCAGTCATCTTCAGGCATGGAAATTATTTTGTTTTTGGTAAAATTCAAGTAGCACCCGAGACGAAAAAATGTAATGCGAATCGAATTTTTTTTTTTTTTGTTATTGATAACGGATACAAACTTTTGGAGCTTGCAGTCGCAAAGCTAAGGTTAAATTTTTTCGAAAATTAAGGAGAGTGCATTTTTAACTAATATGACAATTGCATTGAATTGTTGGAGATATTTTATATATATATATATATATATATATATATATATATATATATATATATATATATATATATATATATATTTTATATATCAAGTATTATCTAACAGGGAAAAGTATGACAGAGTGGAAAATTTATTCGTGTGACGCATTTCTTGTTTTGTTTCATTGACGAAGCACATCGCACAAAAATCGTTGCCACTTTGCTATACTTTTCCACAACACACACACACACACGCACACACACACACACACACACATATATATATATATGGAAACATTTCTATTGTGTTATATGGGTAGGTACCTAGCTCGTGAGCTATGTTTTCTTCGTTTGATCGGTGAATGTTAGAAAGAAGCATAAATGCGATCTTGAAAGAATTCAACTTTTATTTTGTTTTCTTCGTATAATGTGCACCAATGAACTGAACACACATCTCTCCTTAACAACATTCTAACTATTGTTAATCATAAAGACCTTATAAATCTGTTTTGGAATAATGTTAATTTAGACTTTATGTCTAGGTACATGTTTTGCTAAAATGATCAATATGAAGAAGGGTCAGTGATTAAAGTTAGTTGAATATTCAGTCGTTTCCAAACAATAACCTACTTCGAGGTCATTTTCAATGCATTGTTTTGGGAAATCATGTATCATGTAGAAGGAAATAGGGCAATAAATTGCAATAAAGTTAATTAAAAATAAAACTGAAATTATGGATTCACAGAAGTAATATTTTCCTCTATGCCAATAATTTAAATAATTAAATATTTGTTTTATTTCACTTATATTTCAGGAATCCAGAATGTTAAAAATGTTGTGGGTTCTGTGTGTATTTTTAGGTGAAGGTGCGCGTTCAATATATAAACAAAGAAGATAGAAGAAGCATACAAAGAAACAAAAAAAAACCCAAAAGACAAAAAAAACAAACAAACAAGCAAACTTGAATTTCTGCTACGGACATCTCCTTTTATGTTGATTGATTGAAGCAAAGTTAAACGTTTCTTGATTGTTATGTTTTCTTTTTTGGTTCAGTTTATGGAAATTAAGGATCAGAAAGGGTAAAGATGGTCAAGCTCAAGTTAGAGTTGGTATGGCTAAATCTCTACTTCCTGATTAGGACTGCTGAAAATACGTCCGAACGATCTTGTTGGAAATTGAAAAGTTAATTTATTCATTTTTTAATATTTTTAGTATTATTTTATTTCTTGATTTTATTTTATTTTCCCATAATGGTACGCTATTATTTTTTTTGTATTCTTTTAAATCATTTCACCCCAAACAAGGCAATTAATCTACTAAGACGCAAGTGGTTACTGAGTATGAGAGAATATGAGAAAAAGAAAACATTAAGGAGAGAGAACAGTAAAAAAAACAACAACAACAAAAATACAAAACAAAACAAAACAAAAAACAAAAAAAAATCAGGAATTAAGGAGACAAAAGATAAGGATCAACATTGCATTTAAATTTTTTAAGATCAATGTTGACTTGAAAGTAAGAGGCAGGAAAAGAGTTCAACAAGCAAGAAGTACAACAGAAGAAACAGTTAACATAGAACTTACGGCTACATATAGTCATTTCAACACTACCTTGCCGCCAAACCAGCACTGTGCTTAAATTCATAAAGTTTGATACCAAAGAGGAAAGCTCATCAGAACAGTGAGCATGAAAATATTTTTTAAAAGACACAGGGGGAAACTACATTATGAAAATTACTGCAGGCAAGATGCAAGGTAGGAACCAATAATATTGCAGATTGGTCTCTGGATTTTATCTTTGGATTTTATTGCGTATATATGTTATGAAAAAAGAATGTTTACTGATTACTTATTAAAAGTATATTTAAAGAATTAGCTATTGTTTATTGCATGTGCATAGTTATATTGATAAATTGTCGTCAAATTACGCAAAAATGAAAGAAAAAATCACTGACATCTTTATTTTAACAGTTATATTTACGAAAATTACGCAAAAATAACTCGAAATGCTAAATAGAAGATTTATTCTATAAATGACTTCGGAATCACCTTCAACTCTTCTGGACGATGCAGTCATAATCCTTGCTTATAGTTCATCTTTGGTGTTACAGGGAGTTTTCTTGGTGTTTCGGCCAATTGAGCTCCACACATAATAAGCAAGGTGGTTACAAGTCTGGGGTGTTAAGTGGCCAGAAGAAAGGTGGGATGTGGTCGCCGAAATTGTCTAACAGCTATGGATGGGTTCATCTGCTTGTGTTGCATGCTGCAGAGTCTTAGCGTCTTCCAGCAGCGACCCTCATGATCCAGGGAAGCACTACCTCCTCAAGACACTTGATTTAGGCCTCCGTGTTGAATATGAGGCCCTCATCAGCAAATTCGGGAGTTCTTTTCTTATAACAGCGATCAGAGTGTGTTTTCCGAGCTGCAGTACGTTCATACTCACCATTAGACTCATCCAACTCATTCCGAATCCTCATACACTGTAATTGGAGCTTCCGGCGCGAATGTCAAGTAGTGCAGCATGCTGTTTCCAAAGTTCTAGCTGAGTGAATTGAGAAATGGTACTCTTTTTCTTACAAAAAGTGCCCAACCGACCCTACTATATTGTGCAATCGACACAGTCAAAAACAGACATCACTTAAGCGCGAAATTAATAACATAAAATGGTGACAATTCAGCCAACGCACCCTGTCTATCTATCTATCTATCTATCTATCTATCTATCTATCTATCTATCTATCTATCTATCTCATTCTGGTCATTATCTATCTATCTATCTATATTTATGAGATGAGGTATTATGTACATTATTTACATTATTCGGACAAATGTCCTCATCTTTGTCACCATATTTATCACAACGTTTCGACCGTTGTACACTCCGGCCTTCTTCAGGTGGTTGGAATTTCGAACTGAACCTTTATTTCGCTCACTGGTGTAGACTGTTCTAGTTCCACGTGTCATGTTTTCGATGGATGTCAATTATCAGTTATCTCCTGCTAATTTCCCTCTGAAATTTCTCCACTGCCTTAACCGGGTATTGAACTCACACTCTTTGGGTCCTGTCACTGGATCTAACCAACGCCTTTATCCACTAACAATCTACCCCAGTGAGCGAAATAAAGGGTTCATTTCGACATTCCAACCACCTGAAGAAGGCCGGAGCGTACAACGGCCGAAACGTTGTGATAAATATGGCGACAAAGATGAGGACATTACTCCGAATAATGTAAATAATATCTATCTATCTATCTATCTATCTATCTATCTATCTCATCCTGGTCATTATCTATCTATCTATCTATCTATCTATCTATCTATCTATCTATCTCATCCTGGTCATTATCTATCTATCTATCTATCTATCTATCTATCTATCTATCTATCTATCTCATCCTATCATATCTATCTATCTATCTATCTATCATCCTCTATCATCTATCTATCTCATCCTATTATCTATCTATCTATCTATCTATCTATCTATCTATCTATCTATCTCATCCTGGTCATTATCTATCTATCTATCTATCTATCTATCTATCTATCTATCTATCTATCTATCTATCTATCTATCTATCTCATCCTGGTCATTATCTATCTATCTATCTATCTATCTATCTATCTATCTATCTATCTATCTCCTGGTCATTATCTATCTATCTCATCCTGGTCTATCTATCTCTATCTATCTATCTATCTATCTATCTATCCATCTCATCCTGGTCATTATCTATCTATCTATCTATCTCATCCTGGTCATTATCTATCTATCTATCTATCTATCTATCTATCTATCTATCTCATCCTGGTCATTATCATCTATCTATCTATCTATCTATCTATCTATCTCATCCTGGTCATTATCTATCTATCTATCTATCTATCTATCTATCTATCTATCTATCTATCTATCTATCTATCCTATCATCTATCTATCCATCTATCATCCTGGTCATCTATCCATCCTCATCTATCTATCTATCTCATCCTCTATCATTATCTATCTATCCATCTATCTATCTATCTATCTATCTATCTATCTATCTATCTCATCCTGGTCATTATCCTATCTATCTATCTATCTCATCCTATCCCATTATCTATCCTATCTATCTATCTATCTATCTATCTATCCATCCATCCATCTATCTCATCCTATCATTATCTATCTATCTATCTATCCCCATCCTGGTCATTATCTCCATCTATCTATCTATCTCATCCTCCATCCTGGTCATTATCTATCTATCTATCTATCTATCTATCTATCTATCTATCTATCTATCTATCCCATCTATCTATCTATCTATCTCATCCTGGTCATTATCTATCTATCTCTATCTATCTCATCCTGGTCATTATCTATCTATCTATCTATCTATCTATCTATCTATCTATCTATCTATCTATCTATCTCATCCTGGTCATTATCCTATCCTGGTCATTATCTATCTATCTATCTCTATCATCCTCCTGGTCATTATCTATCTATCTATCTATCTATCTCATCCTCTATCATTATCTATCCTATCTATCTATCTCATCCTATTCATCTCATTATCTTATCTATCTATCTATCTATCTCATCCTGGTCTTATCTATCTATCTATCTATCCTATCTATCTATCTCATCCTGGTCATTATCTATCTATCTATCTATCTATCTATCTATCTATCTATCTATCTATCTATCTATCTATCTATCTCATCCTGGTCATTATCTATCTATCTATCTATCTCATCCTGGTCATTATCTATCTATCTATCTATCTATCTATCTATCTATCTATCTATCTATCTATCTATCTATCTCATCCTGGTCATTATCTATCTATCTATCTATCTCATCCTGGTCTATCTATCTATCTATCTATCTATCTATCCATCATCCTCTATCTATCTATCTATCCATCCCCATCTATCTATCTCATCCTGGTCATTATCTATCTATCTATCTATCTATCTATCCATCTATCTATCTATCTATCTATCTATCTATCTATCTATCATCCTCTATCTCATCCTGGTTTATCTATCTATCTATCTATCTATCTATCTCATCCTGGTCATCTATCTATCTATCTATCTATCTATCTATCTATCTCTATCTCTCATCCCGGTCATTATCATCTATCTATCTATCTATCTATCTATCTATCTATCTATCTATCTATCCTGGTCATTATCTATCTATCTCATCCATCATTATCTATCATCCATCCATCTATCTATCTATCCATCTATCTATCTATCTATCTCATCTCATCCTGGTCATTATCTATCTATCTATCTATCTATCTATCTATCTATCTATCTATCTATCTATCTATCTATCTATCCTATCTCATCCTGGTCATTATCTATCTATCTATCCATCTATCTATCTATCTATCTATCTATCTATCTATCTATCTATCTCATCCTGGTCATTATCTATCTATCTATCTATCTATCCTATCTCTATCTATCTATCTATCTATCTATCTATCTATCTATCTATCTATCTATCTATCTCATCCTGGTCATTATCTATCTATCTATCTATCTATCTATCTATCTATCTATCTATCATCTATCTATCTATCTATCTATCTATCATCCTGGTCATTATCTATCTATCTATCTATCTATCCTATCTATCTATCTATCTATCTATCTATCTATCTATCTATCTATCTATCTATCTCATCCTGGTCATTATCTATCTATCTATCTATCTATCTATCTATCTATCTATCTATCTATCTATCTATCTATCTCATCCTGGTCATTATCTATCTATCTATCTATCTATCTATCTATCTATCTATCTATCTATCTATCTATCTATCTCATCCTGGTCATTATCTATCTATCTATCTATCTATCTATCTATCTATCTATCTATCTATCTCATCCTGGTCATTATCTATCTATTTAGCTATTTTACTGACATTTTTTACTCACTATATTAAGAAGTATCAAAGTTTTTTTTAGTTCCTCACTAACCTCTCAAGAGTCACTGAATATTTTAGAAGCGAATTTGTCTCCTAATCATATCTTCCGTGAATCCTAACTTTTCTGAATGTCATCAAGTGATGTTCATCTACTTAGCGATTTAAGCATCATTATCAGCAAATGATAAGCGTCCAATTCTGGTCTTAATTTATACGAGTTTACTACCATTCCTAAATCAATTTTGGGTACCATAGTCAGATATTCCTTGATTTCCATCCACTTGCATAATTCTAACGGCTTTGAGACCCATGTTAAAATAACGTCTCAAAATTGCAAAGATCTCAATACTTCCACACCATTAATGACAACAGAAATCAAACGTATAACTGAATCGTAATATTCATTTTAGTAGTAACTGTTTCCTTATAAGGAAGCTTTCGACATTTATCGACCGAACAGCCAGTGCTGTTTTCGGTTGAAAGTTATAAACTCTTTCTCTTAAAAAAGTTTTTCAGAAAAATTAATTTTTTAAGTCTAGAGGTTTTTATAGCTCTTTTTCAGGAACGATGGCGTACGTCAGAATCTTGATTACGTCATTGTTCCCTCTTCGTCTTACATGTGATATCCATTTTAGCTTTTTATGTTGCTGAAAATCATCAAGCTATTCTGATATTTCGTACAGTTCTTTCTTTTTGTGATTACGTAGATACAGCCCACGAAGTCCCGAGAATGATAATTCTTGTTGAGAAAGAGACTGGACATGATAATGGTAATATTAGCCGTTTCCTTATAAGGAAACAATTTGCATTCAATGACCAAGCAATCAGTGCCATTGTCGGATAAAATTTGGAAAAAGCTTTCTCTTCAAATTGTTTTTCGGAAATATAAGTTTCTCAAGTCCAGTAGCTGTTATTGCTCTTTCCACTATTAATGGCTTCTTCTTAACTTTTTATTTGGGATTGTGTGGAACATTGCATTTTGATTATTTCATTATTTTCTCTTTCAGTTACATGTGCTATCCATTTCAGCTCTTGCTAGAAGTCATCAAGTCATGTGGATTCTGTTATTTGGTACAATTCTTTCTTTGTGATTCTATAGCGGCAGGCCATAAGGTTAGAAGGAGTGTGGTCTTTACTAAGAACCACAGGGTATAAATACTTAAAGGCATTTTTAAACATTGATCAGAGAAAAGGGTTGCATACAACTGACAGTTTAGATATTTCTGAACGGGATTGGTACAGATTATGAATTCCATGTGAAAGTCTGGTGAAGGATTTTCACAATTATACAATACAAATTAATAATAATAAAGGTACGTGTTTTCGTTATTGCAAATATATATTGACAAACGTTTGCTATATAGGAGAAGCTATCTAAAAGCTTTAGGAAATTCGAACAGACTAATAACTCACTGTATCTACCATAATAAAGAGTGTTTCCCTTTTCTCAACGGGTATTTTACACGGCTATAAATATCGGTCCGCCAAAAAAAAAAAAAAAAAAAAAACTTAAAAAGAAAATGAATTATTTTTTCCTTATTTCAGAAAAAAAAGTAACGAGCCATTCAGGAAAAGTGATCGGTTCCTTGTAACGCCCTCGTAAGTACATGACTCCTCGTGACATCCTCTGCCAGTTTAATTTAGAGTACCGATGTCATAAAAGGGTTGAAGCTGTCCAATAGTCACTTTATAACCTCGATAGAGTCCAAAAGCGTCTCGTCAGGAGTCCGTGGTTCAAGACAACTCGCGATTTTCTTGAAAAGATTTGCTCTTTAGTATTTCAAGATATTCTTGTGTAATTTTGGTAAATATACCTGTTAAAATGTGATGTCAGTGTCATTTTAATTTTTGGCGTAGTTTTCATGACAATTTATCCATCGCATCATATATATATATATATATATATATATATATATATATATCAGAATATATCGATATATATATCGATCTTAGCTAGAGGCAACCAGACGTCAAGGCACAGTGGCGAGCTGTGATACAGCGAAACAGTCTGTCTGTGGATGACAATGTATATATATATATATATATATATATATATATATATAGAGAGAGAGAGAGAGAGAGGAGGGAGAGAGATACATAAAGGATTAATCTATTTTATTTTTTTATCTGACATATTTTTATTATTTCAAACGTTATTTTTCGTGGATACCCATATTTGAGTAAACGTTTTGTTTAGTTTGTCTACCAGCCTGCAGGAGAACCTTGACGGTGAAACAAGGACAAGGTTTCTAGTCGTGTCGGAGGGCACGTCACATTTATTACGTTTTCTCTAATGAGGAGGTCGGTAGACGTAAAAAACGGAGCGTTCACTTAAATACGGGTATCCACCGAAATAACGTTATATATATTAGTGAGGAACATAGTAAAATTTGATTACAAAGAAATGAATATTGAAATATCAGTCATCCTATATGGAATTGAATCCTGGACAATCTCTCCACAAATGAAGAAGCGATTTGAAGCAACAAGCATTTCGTTCTACAAAAGGATGCTGAGAATACCATGGACCGAAACCGTGAGCAACGATGAAATTCTAGAGGAAATGGAAACAAAAAGGACACTTATACTTAACATCAGGAAAAGACAGATGACGTTTCTATGGTACTTACTGAGGAAAGAGGTCTTGGAAAATTTGCTACTCACAGGTCAGATTGAAGGCAAGAGTGACAGAGAAAAACAACGCATAACCTCCCTAGCC
Source organism: Acanthosepion pharaonis (assembly GCA_903632075.3). Lineage (NCBI taxonomy): Eukaryota > Metazoa > Mollusca > Cephalopoda > Sepiida > Sepiidae > Acanthosepion > Acanthosepion pharaonis. The sequence goes on along the minus strand of CAHIKZ030000508.1, from coordinate 1,540,217 downwards.
AGCTTGAGTAAATGTATGGCGGAGTAAGTGTTAAGAGAAATAAAAAGACAAAATTGTATTAAGAGCTACAAAGGACAGGCAATTGTCAACGTCCTTAAGGGACACGGTATATTGAAGAAGAAGAGTGTACGAAAATACACATCGGACTTCTTTACCCCATAAGCATGTGACCAAACAAAAAAACCCTGAAAAATTACCTGCACACGCCCTTTTAATTTTACGCCCACGTTCACATAGACGACCTCATTGACCACCTCTACCTAGCTATGTCCAATCATGCGCTTTTTACACGCAAGATGGCGTGCGAGACAACGCAAGAAAATATATGAAAATAACAAGGACTTAACCTGTGAAAGTTTCTTCTATATCTGGGCAGAAGTGTTTAACACGAAACTATTTTCCTTATCAAATTAATTTTACTTGCCTTCTGGCTTCGTGATTTCTTTAGCAAAGTGCTCTCCAGGCAGGTATGGTCACGTTGCTAATGTGGTTAGCAAAGTTTACTTATAGCCTAAGGCTAGAAAGTAAATGTGGATTTATTTTCTGTGGATTCAACTCTCTTTACAGCACGCTTTTATAGGATTGAACATTCAATGTGTAACGTATTCTTTGCGGCAGTGGATTCATATATATATATATATATATATATATATATATATATATATATATATATATATATATATATATATATATATACAAAAAAAGGCATGCTGTGTTGATATTACTCGAGGCTGGATATCGTGTATGAACTATCTAAACAATTAATTAATGTGATATTTAACATGTTCGCTTCCACAGAACTTATCGGAGAGTGCTGTCTTATTCTCCTAGTATTTAACGTACAGTCGACCTTTATCTATGACGAAATTATTTCCTGTGAGACATGTTCATCAGTGCAAGATATTAACATAATAATAGATAATTAAATTTTAAGTTATATATTTTTCTATATAGTTGCTTTCTTTTACATAATACATTCACGGTTAACTTTGAAACGATGCATCATTCCATCAATGTTTTTTTAATTAGTATTATCATTAGAAATTGCTATATACGACTAACAGAAGCCACATCATGAAATGTGATAAAAGGGGAGGGGAGGAAGAGAAATGCAAGGGCATGTAAAATGTATCGGTGGGGGAGTTAAATAAAAAATGCATACTTTCTTTTCATCCTGGTTCATAAGAACTCATATATATATATATATAAATAATAAATAAGAATGTCAGTATGTCACGCTTTTTAACTTTAATCCTAGAGGCCGTAGCTTACCACATCATACCGTTTTCGAATCAGACAGAGTCTGTGAAGAAATTAAAACATTCCGGGCTGCATCCACACCCACAATCCTGACAATTTGGATTCCCAAGTTTTTATAACTGCGATTGTTTTCGGCGATATGTTTATGTGATTTTTTGAGGAAATAAATAAATTTAGGAATAATCGAAATTAATTGCGAAATCCAGCGAAAGTCACCCATGAAATGATTATTTGTACAGAAAGTAAGGACCTACGTACATCAAACTTTCTTTAATTTAATTGGCGGCAGAAGAATTATCGTAAATATTAATGAAATTCCTAAATGCAGCGATTAATTTTGAGTTCTGTAGTTTACTGTTGCCTATCTCATCTACTCCTCCCTACCTATTGTGATGAAGGCTCAATCAAGAGTCCTCCGCAGAAGGTAGCTTAAATGCCGCCCGATAAGGCGGCTTTTACGCTAGTAATATAATATATCGCACATATAGTGATTTGTTAATAAAACTGTGCTCGATATAATACAACAGAACTATTAAGTATATATTAATATATATACATATTATCCTTGACCTTTAGCACGACTCGGAATTTCATGTACAACATAATCTTCTGGTACTGAGTATCCACTCACCGTTACGTAATATAAATTTTATTAAAAAAAAACAGTTTATCGCAATGTTCGCGCAATTATATATTATAATGAAATTCATTTTTTTTTATTTTAAAAAATATATTATACATGTAAAATAAAAAATATTTTAGAGTTGTGAAATTTTTTATATTAAGGAGAAAGGGAAATTACTTGTTCCTTAAACAACAAACAAACCATAGTTTACATTAAAAATTAATCTGGATCAACATATTTAAGCAAATATTTATTTTTATGCCTACATGTAAACATCAATTCATTTCTCTTGTTTAATAAGCTAGGGTTATTTAAGTGTCTTAAGATAAATAAATTTTTCAAGAAGACATAAATTGCATCTATTTCCTTCCCCGTTGTAAGATTTGGTTCTTGCTACAATATCCTAGGTGATCAAAGGTGTATTAGCACCATTCTTTAATTGCCAAAAATATTTAGAGATAGCAGTGCTGTTTTTGTATTTTATATTGACTAAATTCATTCGATGATGGTTGAAACGAAATTTCTAAGGATTTTCAGTGGAACCAAAATAAAATTTAACATCGTTTCCGGAATGTATGCTTGCTTGGTATACGATATTATCAGTTTAAGGGTCAGATCATATTTTTTCGGCAGTTGCATTTATTTAATATAATGTTGTTATGTTGGCATATAGATTTATCAACATTATTAACGCAGGTATAGCTGAACTTAAAATTATTTAAAAAGAAACTCTTTTAGTGTTGTGAATGATTAACGTTCTTATGAATTACATTTAGGGACATTTTTCCTATATTCGTTTAAATATTACGATTTAAGGGTGGATTAAACCATATAATGGTACGTTTACTGTGTTTCTGTTTATTTTCATCTTCTTTGTTTTTTTCTAAATCCTCTAAATTTACTAAATTACTTAGTTCTAAAGCTTTTATATATTTAATTTATTATTATCAAATATTTCCTTATTATTGGAGTTAGTAGATAATCTACCATGGACTGATTTATATAAATTATCTAGAATTGTATGATTGTGGTTTGATTCGTTTTATCCATGGTTATATAGATGTTTGGTATATGGTTTGTAATAACCGATAATCAAGTCCAATGCCACATCAATAAAAATTGATCACTTTAGCATTGGCGGCAATTGTAAATATTTAGTTCGTGATCTTTGAAAAATTTTGTCACTTTCTTTCTCGATCAGTCTATATTTTTTACTGAGGAGAATTACACCGTCATCTGTATAGAGTCCGGTGTCCTTAATGTCGAAAATAAATCTAAGTCGCCACTATAACAAAATTCCAACTAATTCACAAGCCTTTACTGAATCAATTGCTCCTATAGCAATATTAAATTCTGGGTTACTTTTTTTGGTCCACAGATAACCACTATGGAATAATATAGGTTTTCGTACCTGCGTTATGAGATTTATTTCGCGATCGCTTATAGGGCAGTAATTTTTTTTTAAAAATTTATAGCAGATATTAGCAGATGCCCCGTAACGGACGGGTGAAAGTCACAAATATCGAATTGGGTGAATGTACATTCATTCTTAATTTTTTTTTTTTATGTTAGTAAACCATTCAATTGGCTTCTGGTGTTTCATACCACTGTTTTATTCCTAGAGAATTTTCAAGGATTTGTGCTATTTTCTTGTCTTCACAATTGATATAATTTTTCCAGTTCTTGAGTGACTTCTTATAAAACTTCTATGTTAATACGTTCATGATTTTGTATTGGTTAGCCATATTATCTGCTTTGATAATTATTTTATCGGATTTCTGATCATAGAAACGTCCTTTAGCATTTTTTGCTGAAGATCGTTGGTAGTTTTAGCGAATTTAATTTTGTCTATTACCGAGAATAGATCTTTCTTGAAGTTCTTGTGTTTTATTAGGGATAGCTTCCACCTCATTCTTTTTATAACGCTCTCGATCTTGTGGAAAAGTGTCAGCTTATACGACCTTTTATCAGGAAGCATGATGTTTGTAGTGGAGCAGTTCGAGTTAAATGGTCCCATATTCGAATAACAGTTAGGATACGAAGTATATATACTTTATTACACCTGTAACAGTGCTCAATCAAAAGGAGCCTAAATATAATTATAATATAATTATAATATATAGCATATATAGTTCTGGTGATAATAGAACAGTGCTCGATGTAATACAACAGAAATAATACATATATATTAATAAATATACATATTATCCATTACCGATAGTATGATTTAGAGATTCATGCACAACGTAGTCTTCAGGTGCTGAGTATAGAGTGAGCGTTACGTAATTTAAATTTTAATAAAAAATATCTGGTTATCACAGTGTTCGCGTAGTTCTATATTATACTGGGATTACATGTGTGTGTGTGTGTGTGTGTGTGTGTAACTGTATAAAATATTCATGTGTATCAATTTCTACATAATTATATTTTTGATATCAACACAAACACACGCATACACACACAGACACACACACACACACACACATATATATATATATATATATAACAAGAAAGAGTGAGAGGAATATACATATAAGTATGTAGTATTGTAATATATATATATATATATATTATTGTTATCAGGGTTATATAGAATATTATATTATCATCATAGTTATATATAGCTGTCTCCTCTCTGTTCCTCTCCTCCGGTCTCTCTCTCTATTTATATGTATATGTCATGCTTATGATATATATATATATATATATATATATATATATATATGGTATCAAAAATTTGGAGATCAGCCGATCCCGCTACCTTGGTTTCAGCCTTTGATATGAACTCAAAAGAAACTTTTTAGCATGTATACAACGAGCCATAATTTCTGATCTGATTCAAAAAAGTTTTTCAGGTCTTGAAATATTACCATAGCTAATTTCTCTTGTTGACAAGGGTTGCAGAAGTTTATATGATTGTATACAGACACCCATGCATTTATATACATATAAAAATATAACTATCTTTCTATATAGGAGTACATATATATATATATATATATATATATATATATATATATATATATATATATATATATATATGAAAAATTTCTCAGAGCTAATCTATCTATCTATCTATTTATCTCTCTCTCTCTCTCTCTCTCTCTATATATATATATATATATATATATATATATATATATATATATATATAATACTGGTGCAAAAGTGAACCCCAAGATAATATTGAAAAAAAATCTCTTTTTCCAGATAATTAGCAAATCTTATTTACACTATACAATCATTAAGAAAAACATTTATTAAACGAATTACTTAACGTTCCAAATATTTGATCGACCTGGAATAATAATAATAATAATAATAATAATAATAATAATAATAATAATAATAATAATAATTCCTTGAAAACCACAAAGCTGAACTGACCGAAGCGAAAAACCACGTCATCCAATTACTCAGCAGAGTAACTTTGATACAATTGTCAGACAGAGATCAGCTCCCCAAAATCCATATGACGAATTCCAACAAGCACATTGTGAAAATATACAAATCTGCACTGGAAACACTGCTAACAGATAAACCACCGGGAAACATCATATAAGCTAACAGCGTAATATACGCAACAGCTTTAGCAGCGACTCGGAAGCTTGGGGTCAAGACAATAAATAAAGTTAACAGACACAGAGAGCCAGATTGGAAAGCAAAACTGATACGAGAAATAAAACAAATCAGATGTGAGCTTTCTATATTAGATGAGCTCACTAGAAACCCTAATATTTCCACACGTAAATCCAAAAAGATCAAGCGGAAATATAACATTAAATCCCTAATTGACATTCCATCAATCACATAAATGCTGAAGCAGAAACTTCAGCTGAAGGCGCAGAGAACAAGACGATACGAAAAACGTTGTAGGTTCTATGACCAAAATAAAATATTTCAAACGGACCTTAAGAAAATTTACAGGGAAATTGGAAAAAGATCTATACATGTCGAAAGGCCACCATCGATTGATAATGTACAGACATTTTGGGAAAATATTTGGAGCAGCCCAAAGGAATATAGCCCAAATGCAGAATGGATCCGACCTGGAGAAGAACAAATGCTGGATACACCTCTGCAAGAATGGGAAAATATATCTACAGATGATGTTAGGCAAGCTCTAATGAAATCCCAAAAATGGAAATCCCCAGGAAATGACAAGGTGCTCAATTTCTGGCTTTATCATCTCTCATCTATCCATGGAATTCTTGCAAAAGCATTATCAACGGTTGTAAATAATCCCAATAAAATCCCGGAATGGTTTGCTGAAGTTAATACATACCTCATGCCAAAAACAAGTGAAACAGACGACCCGAAAAATTATAGACCGATAAAATGTCTCTCTGCAAAGTTGATCACGTCTGTCCTGACGAACCGTACTTATTCCTTTTTCGAAACAAAGAGCATTCTTCCCCTGAAACAGAAGGGATGCAGGAGAGGTTCATATGGCTGCAAGGATCAACTTCTGATAAATAAAATGATCCTGGAAAATTGCAGGAGACGACTCAGGAACCTAAGTGCAGCGTGGATTGATTATCGTAAAGCCTTTGATAGTGTTCCACATTCTTGGATCCTTAAGACTTTGGAAATGTACAAAGTTTCCCCTGTGGTATTAAATTTCCTTAAGCACAACATGGGAATGTGGAACACCAAACTATACCTTAGTCACACCAGAGGCACTGCCATATCCAACCATCTAAATATCCGACGTGGAATCTTTCAAGGAGACTCTCTGTCACCCCTTCTGTTTTGTTTGTCCTTAATCCCCCTTACGTATTAACTGAACAACAGTAGCTATGGTTACAAAATAAATAGAAAAAAATTCAATCACCTACTCTACATGGATGATCTCAAACTCTTTGCCAAAGACGACAATGCGTTGAAAGGCCTCCTCAATATTGTAAAATACTTCAGTGACGACATAGGTATGGATTTCGGATCAGATAAATGTGCAAAAGTAATATTCAAGAGAGGCAGAATTACAGAAACACTCTTAATAGATTTAGATTTTGTCACAAAGATTAGGGAACTGAAGCATGATGAAGCTTATAAATACCTAGGAATTAGCGAAAGAGATGGCATACAACACCCCCAAATGAAGGAAAAAATAAGAAAAGAGTACTACAGGCGTGTACGTCTGGTACTAAACACTGGGCTAAACTCAAAAAACAGAATATCAGCCATAAACACCTTGGCTGTCCCTGTGGTGCAATACAGCTTTAATGTCCTTAAATGGAGCATAGCTAAAATTAAGCGAATAGACGCCAAAACAGGAAAGCTTCTCCCTTGCTACCGCATGCATCATCCCAAAGCTGATATTGATCGTCTGTATGTGCCCAGATCCGAAGGAGGAAGAGGATTAGTTCAACTAGAACTGTCCTACAAAACTACAACAATTGACTTCCAAACTTGGAAACTACAGAAGACTGGATGATGATATGTGTCAAAGAACATGAAAGTAGTAAGCGCCTTTACTCCGTAATAAAGGAAGCCAACAAATTCAAAATGGTGTTTCAAATTGGCACAGAAATACAAGTACAGCACAGTATAACGGATGAAGCTGCAAAATACTTTAAAAAGAAAGCAAAGACAAATACAACCGACCAGATACAAAAACAATGGCAATATATCTTTGAATTTATTCAAAAAGCTGTTGAAATACAAGGACCTTGAAATAGAAGTCTCAAAAATGTGGCACATGTGAACATCAATAATCCCTGTTGTAGTTGGAGCCCTAGGACTGGTTGGAAAAGATTGAAGTAGACTAATTAAAGGGATTCCTGGAAGTCCATGTCTCAAAGAGATACAAAAAATTGTTCTGACAATTACAGCCCACACTTTATGAAGGGCTTTATCTATGTAATTTTTTTTTTGTCAGTGGAAAATGTCATGATGCCACTTCTAAACTTAGGTCCGTGGGCGGGACCCGGAAAGAAATGTGTAAACGCCAGAAATCAAAGGAAATAATAATAATAATAATAATAATAATAATAATAATAACAATTATTTCTATGTATAACTAATCCATTTGAAAATTTTTTTTGTATAAGATCCCTTTTGTGCTCATAAATAAATTTTTATATTTCTGTAAGTTTCCCCAATGATGTTGTTTAGATTGGACGAATTGTTTTGGATAGTGGATATTATGGAATTAATAGGCAGTATTATGTATCTATTTTAACTAGTTTATTGTCATTGCTATTGTTGTTAATAATCTTGTTTTCTTTTTGGCGGTTTTATATTATGTATGCTTTTCTCTTAGCATTGTGGATGATGTAATATGGATACGGTAGGTTCTCGAAAATGTTTTCAAGGCATATTTCTTTTTTGAATAAATATTGGGGACTGCAGATTCTTAGTGCTCTTAATATAATCCTATAATTATTCCATATTTTATCTTGTTACAGATGTAGGAATAAAAATGTTACGTTCATTCTTGTTGGTAGATTTTTTGTAAATTTCAAACTGGAGCTCGTTATTTTTCCTATGCAGCAAGATATCGAGGAAGCGTAAAATGTCGTTAGACCCAGATGCAAATGTAAAATCTATTGTGGGTTAAAAAAATGTATCTATAAACACAATAGGGATCGTATACACAACAATTTATCAAATGCATTAGTTATACATAAAAATAAATTCAATCACAACTTTGATCGAAAGAATGACACACTTATTAAAAGTGAAAGTAACTTAGAATGAAAATTCTCGAGAGGGTTGCTACCGAATGTTATCAAAATATAAATCTGCGCCTCGAATTTTTTCAAATATCTCAATACCTGAAAGAATCACCACCGTCCCAAGCCAATATAAGGGATTATAAAATGTTAAATAATTAAAAGAAAACGGTTAAATACGTCACCACATGTTATTTAAAATATATAACACACCAACTAATCCCAAACTAAAAAAGTTTAAATTTGCATAAAAAATCAAGAACGTCATTTACACAATTTCGTTTACTAGACATTGAATCGTGTCACTTGGCGTCTTCCATAGCTTGTCTGACATTTCGGCTAACGTGATTCATATTTTTGAGCGTTCTTAAAATAAAAAAAAATGAAAAAAAAAATGGCATTTTGCTCTTGGATATAAATACTTTTTACAAAATAAAATCCTTCATTTTCCTTGATAATTTTCTCAGATGAATAAATCCGTCGGCTAAGATAAGTTTTTCTCCTTTTCTTTATTCACATATATATGTACAAACACATGCATGGACATGTGTTTCTACGTGTATAGATACATAAATTCCCTCATACGTACACGTACGCACAGACACAGACATATATATATATATATATATATATATATATATATATATATATATACATAAATTCACACACACACACACACACACACACACACACATATATATATATATATATATATATATATATATTTATAGATATATACGTATATTTCAATTTTGTATGAATAGTGATTTTATCAGTATCTTTTAGACATTTCTGCAATATAGTCATAAATCCACGGATATGAAATTGGCATCTGTAAGCCTTTGACATTTTTTTGGCAGCTGACATTTTCCCGAAATTTCGACAGTTTAAAACGCTTGTTTACAAGTGCCTAAATAATTCCAAAGTCGTGATTTTATCAGTTTCCGTTCGGAAATCTTTGGCCATTAAGTATTTTGGCCTAAGAACAACTTCCCTTTGGTGGATTCCCCGTCTTATTTTTTTTCTGGCATTTTGCAAAGACATTCTGATATTTCTTTCGGAATTTAAAGTAAATAAACGAATAAACAACTAAAATCAAATAAAAAGGTCAGAAGAGTTTTGTTGTTGTTTGCTTTTCAAATATCATGGCTTCGTTAGTCAATTACGCAAGACGCCGGAAGTAATAATTCGGTTTATTCGAGGTGACCTGCCTCTATTCATGCGCTTGGAACATTTGCCTCGGCATCCGTTTCCTGTCTCAATGTCATCCGTACGATTATGGAGATGTTTGTCTATTTCCGTCCATGCATGCGTACATTACATCAACAGCCGACTTTAATACGATATGAAATCTTTTATTTAAGTCTCATTTAAAATATAAAAAGGATTTGATTTCTTTGGTTTTAAACAATCTTTGAAATACAAGAAGATAAAAAAAAATATATTTCATTTTTTTATACATTAAAATTAACATTTGTAACCTTTCAAAAACTTCTTCAGAATTTACGATTAAAAATGTCTAGACAAGATTTTAAAGTATTAAATGATATGCTGTGCTGATCCCATAAAATCGTGTTGCTATCCGTGTAGAGTTCCCCTGTTGAGTTTATAACAACAGTTCATCAGATTAATCGTTGCTTGGCACAAGTGTCAGGAAGTGGCGAACAAAAAACGTCCGGGGTGTTAAATGTTAAAACTGGACAGCTACATTTGATGCTAAGTACTAAAATTTCAAGTTTCTACTTTTTTATCTATTCCTCGCATAAAATTATTATGTAAAGACGTCTTATAGAAAATTTTGTGTTTTGATTTTAAACACAAATTCTTTTAATAAGTCTTAAAAGTTAATGCTCCCAAAAATATAAAATGAAAATTTGTTATTTAATTATCATTATTATCACTGTGTAACACAATTTTGACGTTTTAGACTTTGGTCAATATCAAGAACATAATTTACACAATTTCGTTTACTAGACATTGAATCGTGTCACTTGGCGTCTTCCATAGCTTGTCTGACATTTCGGCTAACCTGATTCATATTTATAAACAAAAAACAATAACATTTTGCTCTTGTATATAAATACTTTTTACAAAATAAAATCCTTGCATTTTCCTTGATAATTTCCTCAGAGGAATAAACGCGTCGGCTAAGATAAGTTTTCCTTTAATCTTTATTCACACACACACACACACACACACACATATATATGTGTGTGTGTACAAACACATGGAAATAGTATTTCCCAATTGCTTCTCTCTGTAAAGCAAAGAAATGACTACTATTTCATTGGAACATTGCTTTTGTGACCTGGACATCCAAGTTTTGAAACTAACCTATTTTTTATTTAATTCCAGACAGAATCAACGCTGAGTTACTGAAAGAGACTTTTCTAGAACTTTCTACAACTTAAAAGTATTGCTTCTTTCACTGCACTTAAAATTAAGCCTCATGAAACAATTTGTCACAGCTCTAGATAAAGAGTTGTAGCCTTCTGATATTTCTAGCTTAAGTTGTCTAAGACAAAAGTCGGCGTCTTTTTCGGACCACAGATAAAGAAGATCGTAGAATGTAAGCAATGAATCAAGAAGCTCACAAAGACAGAGTAAACAGTGGAGAGTAGCCTTGTCACAGTGGATCGGGGTTTCCTGTGGAATCACAAGGTCAAAAACTAGGTGCAGCTTGCTGGTGAAGACCCACGGTAATATGGGCTATCTCTCAAAGTTTATATCCTTGATGCTCATCTTGATAAATTCAAATCGAACGCGGTGGAGTACTCAGAGGAATACTGACCTGGCTCTACGCTGCTTAACTTCGGTGATCGTACGAGAACCGGTGTTTCAGCGTGATTTGACCGTAAGATGGGGGACCGCTTGGGAACACCTGGTACTGTAAGCCCCCAAAGTCCAACCCTTACCTCACAGTCGGTGGGGGGGTGTAAACGGTAGTGTCAGAGCTATGCCGCCCGGAACTTCGTTCCTGGTAAGTCACCCAAGGCGGACAGGTCTGACACACACGCCGGCTAACAAGGGCTCTGGTGAAAATCCAAGGAGCGTCTGCATCGGTAACCGGCGGCTTCTGGTCGTTCCTGTCTCTGCGTCTGTGGGAACCCCGCGGCAAGCAAGAACGTTATCCGAGTAGGCCTGGGTACCCTACTTCTGTAATTTATCCCAAGAATCTTCTTCTCATAATAGGAAGAAGCCGGCTCAATCCGCCCAGGGTGAATGCCGCATCAGTACAGTACAGTAGTACTCAGAGGAATAAGGCGAGCTCTTCTACCAGGATATCCTGAACTTTGAATGCCGCTACCATGCATCGTATAGCGAAAACATGATGAGTGACTATATTTGAGGGATGATTCGTGAAAGTTATTTGCAGTATATGCGTAAATCGCGAAAAAACTACTCCCTTTTAATTTTTTTTCTGGTCTCTCTTGTGTAATCCTAGAATAATAAAAAAAAGGTACTTGTCGTTTTTTTCCTACTTTTCCGAGAATGTTCATATTCGCTGGTTTTCCCAAAGGGAATAGGTAAATTACAGAAATATAATTAATCTTGTCAGAAAAGTAATGTTTGAAGGACATATTAGCCATTTTTCGTACTTTCTAGCCGTAAGCAAATAGGAAATAACAGTTGCTACCCAAGGAGAAAATTGTGTTACACAGTGAATTAGTTAGTGGCCGTAATGATTTTAGATCAAATATAGGGATTAATTCTCATCTGCCGGAAGATTATCAAACATTCAATATCACATAATAATCCAGAAATCTTTTTTTTTTTTTTGTTTCTAATAAAATTTTCCTGTTTCTCAGAGCTAAGCTTTCGGAATTCATCTTTCGATTAGCCAATGCATGTTGGAATTTCGGTGTCGCAATTTCCATCCTTTGTTAAAACGCTTCTCAGATATTTGAACGTATATTTGATATTTATATCTCAGTGTCGTAATTTACCTCTCGAGCTTTTTCTCTTGCTGATTACCATAGTTTCTATCTAGGAGGTCCTGTAGTTTCCTTTTCATATCAGCCAATAACACAGATTCATTTGCGTATCTTATATTGTTAAGATTGCGCCAAACCGATAATAAATGCTAGGGTCTCCATTTATGTTAGGATAACGTCGTTGTATAGGTTTAATAAATCTGGGGAGAAGACGCGTCCTTGTCTCCCGTCCCTTTTTCAATTAACAAAACTCTTTGAAATTATCAAAGTTAGGATTTTACTTTTCAAAAAAACATTTTAGAAATTATAATTTTTATTTATTAATCCACAGACATAATTTTATGTACAAACAGATTTCGTCCGGAACGTATTCAGCTAAATTGAAAATCTTGAATGCCCACGTCTCGTACAGAGGTTTCTTTTGGTGGAGACAAACAGATCCATATCGAACTCTGTCAGCACTCCCAAAACAGTAAAAACAACAATAACAGTGAACGGTTTTTGATTTAACTAAAAATTAAAATAACCGGTGAAAGACAATATAAAGATCGTGGACGAGATCAAGGAGAACAAGAAGAGGCTGTTGAAAGCATTTTTGGAAAAAAGACTCTGCAGATTATTTTGATTAGTGGAAGGGAACATGAATAGTGTACGAGAATCCAAAGTGGGCACTTTGAATATGACATAGGAATCATTAACTGCGAAGGTTACATTTGCGGTTTTATAATTTCCAGGCAAAACACGACCGGGTTTAAACTTTTTTCAACTTTTTCGCTGTTTCTACAGTAAATATTTGTTTGAGTCAGAAGTAACTTCTGATTTTGGAAAACAATTGTAAGGAAAAATAAAATTAAAAAAAATCCTTGAATAGAGGGCCGGATTTACGCCACTAAATTCGATTAGCTTTTTAGACCTGTTAGTCTAAAAAGCAAATCGAATTTAGTGGCTCCTTCATTACTTACCTTCATCTCTCTTGTCAAAAAAAAAAAAAAAAAAGTACACTTTTAGATGATGCTTTTCTGGATTTAAAACATAAAACACTTCAACTAAAATTTTTAATGATTTTGGAACTCATCCAATTTATTTCATTAGCAACTTCATTTTTTATACATTTTTATCCGAAATTTAGTTTTTCGTTTTTTAATCAATTCACACTGAGCAAAGCAGCAAAGCCACTATGACATAAGGCTCTGAGTGTTGAAATAATATGAAAAATAGAAAGATTATTAAGGAGTGAGAAAAATAAAAGAAGTGGATACAAGAAGACAGAAGATAGATTGACATTGCATTTAAATTATTGAAGATCAAAGTTGGCTGGAAAGGAAGAAGCCGGAAAAGAGTTCCACAAGTGAGAAGTACGATAACTTATGGTTGCATCTTGGCAATTCAATAGTAAATTGATGACGCCTTGTTGCTAATCAAGATCTGCGCTTAATTTCATAACCATTAGAAAAAATTACCATGGAAGTATTTATAGGAAAGTCACAGGGAAGCTACATGAGGGAGGTAGGAATCTGACTGAAGCCGAGATGACAGGTCAGGACCAATAACCTTGCGGATTCTATTTGGATTTTACATACTACAGAAAAATATCTAGAATGAGGGACCTGTATTACAATGAAATTCTAGTATTCAAATTCCCAAGTAAATGTTAGTTCGTTTGTTTTTTTATCTATCTATCTATCTATCTATCTATCTATCTATCTATCTATCTATCTATCTATCTATCTATCTATGCATATAAATAAAATAGTAGTAGAAACTTTTAACACTTATGGAATGTCAACTTAGAATTTCTTAATTTTGTAATCAAACATCGTGACACACTCCAATTCTCGATAATAAAAGTACCATCCTGTTCATTTTTATCTATCTATCTATCTATCTATCTATCTATCTATCTATCTATCTATCTATCTATCAGAGTGTGCTCAAATCTGAAAGAATGCGATTTTTCATCAGATCCTAAGACTGACACTAGAAAAACTAAACACGTAAATCTTTACGAAATAACAAAGCCACATCATGAACACTTGAAACAGTAGCAAAAACAAAAATGGCGATCCTACGTATCAGGTTATCCAATAAGTTCTGTCCGAATTTTAACTTTTTGTTAAATTGAACGAAATTTAAAGAGTATTTTATAATGTCTAATGGAACTGAACATTATTTTTATGTTTAGATGCATTTAAACAGATCAAATTTTATTTCAGAGAACAATAAAATTAAATTTTGTTTGATTAAAACCCTGCTCACATGGAAGTACCCAAGAATCATTTGAGGCACATAATGCTTTATTTGGAAAATGGGTGCCTCATGAATTGTCTGAAAACAACCTCAAATCTCGAGTTGACATCTGATCTTCTCTTCATTCTCGCCAACTTGTTTCACCTTTTTTGGATAGACTTGTGACTGGCGACGAAAAATGGATCTTTTATCGAAATGTTAAGAGTCGTAGACAGTGGCTTGGTAAAGAGGAAGGACCCCAACCACTGCCGAGAAGGGAACTTCATGGGCAAAAGGTTCTTCTTTCAATCTGGTGGGATCGCCAAGGAATAATCCACTTTGAATTCTTACCACCTAATGCAACAATTAATGCTCAAATATACTGTCAGCAATTAGAGCGTTTGACCCAAGCTTTGAGGGAAAAAAGACCTGCTCAAGTGAATCGAAAAGAGGTGATGTTTCATCAGGACAATGCGCGACACCACACAGCAAGAATCACGTCACAAAAGATCTAAGAACTTGGTTGGGAGAAAATTCCTCATCCACCTTATTCTCCCGATCTTGCTCCTTCAGACTACCATATGTTTCGTAGCTTACAGAATCATTTGGAAGAAACAGCTTTTGTAACACAGGAAGAGGTTAAAACTGACATTTGTGAGTGCTTCAAATCAAAGCCAAAAGAATTTTACAGTAATGGAATTAGTAAGCTTGTTAATAGATGGAAGGAAGTCATAGATAATCAGGGAAAATACATTGTTGATTGAATCTGTAATTGAATGTAACATTTGGTCACTTGTTTTCTTTATTCAAAATTTGGACAGAACTTATGGGATGACCTGATAGAACTACGTAACTACCCACAACTTTTTTGATAGAAAACACCAATCAATATTTTAAAAAGAAACTATAACAACATAATTATTAAAACTGATATCTTTAAACTGCTTTGAGAAAAGATGATTTTCTAAATTTCAGCAAGCAGCAACATTGCTTCTTAGGTTAAGAAAAAATGCAAAAATATTTCCTGCATGTAAATAGCTTGTCTCCGCATTGCCGTCTCTTTGTCTAACTATTTATCGAATTTACCAGTTAATATCCATTTGTCTTTCAGATTGATTGGGAATATATTTATTTCTAATCCTTCTGAAATATGTACACATGCATTTTAAAAGTCTTCTTTGGCTAAAACGATTTGGGAATAACAATCGTTGGGTGAGTAGAATAATTTAATTCTTACAAATAAAATGCATTCCCCAAACTTAATTCGAATTGTTATTTCCATTTCTTTGACAAATGTTTTCGATTAGATTTGATTATTTCAAGCAGCAGCTGCAATCGACAAATCCTGATCGACTGGGAAAAATGAATTTCAAACAATAAAACTGATACAACGAGTTTCGATTGTTGAAATCGTGATCGAAGGGAATATTGCCATAAACTTAGCGCGTCCCGGACTCATTAACACTATGACTGCCAGAGATCAATTACGAAATCTGACTTCAAATAGCCAACGCTAGCAATAACATTTTTTATGAGTTAATTTATAGCTACAAGTAAAATCTTAACATTGTTTTCACGCTAAAAGCATCACTGCCAATAAATCTTTCGAGATAGATCATAGACGCGTCATAAAAAACTGACAAGCATTAAATCGTGGTTTACAGTCAATGTGTTAAAGTTGCAGATGCTTATATGACCCCCAACACCCAGCGTACTACCGCTCCCCACCCTCATCTTACTAAAAACAGAAAAAGTATATATAAGCAGTAGTGAGATAGACTGACAGATACAAATTGTAAATGACATAGCGGGGAGAATGATCTATCTATCTATCTATCTATCTATCTATCTATCTATCTATCTATCTATCTATCTATCTATCTATTTCAGTCTGTTCCTATCTATCTATCTATCTATCTATCTATCTATCAGCTAGTTCATATCAATCTATCTATAAGTTTGTTCATATCTATCTATCTATCTATCTATCTATCTATCTATCTATCTATCAGTTTGTTCATATCTAGCTATCTTTATCTCTCTATAAGTTGGTTAATATCTATCTATCTATCTATCTATCTATCTATCTATCTATCTATCTATCATAGCTGAAACTTTTCTTTCACGTTCTTAACAACTAATGAATTGAGTAAGATATTTTATAATTGATCTCTTTAGCTCTAAGTTGAAATGATGATCCTTCTTCATGTTGTGACTTTCTGATTCACTTTTCCTCCCTACTGTTCCCTCTTTTATAAACTTATTTAACGTTCTCTTGATGGTTCTTGAATGGACTTTGAAGATGGAAGCCAAAGTATGAATGTTGGTACCATTACTGAAGCCTAAACGATCATTTTCCTCTCACCATTGCTCAGTTGGGAAGGAATTAGGGCTGTCACAAAACGATTTTAACCCGTTCTATTTCTAGATGAATGACAAAAAGGGTTTTTCAGTGATTCTTACGACAAATGGTGTCAAGATGGCTAAACGTCTTATCTGAAAACCAGAAAAAAGAAACTCAATCGGTTTAGTGTATATATATATATATATATATATATATATATATATATATATATATATATATATATATATACCAGCAGCATGGCCCGGCGATGCCCGTGCTTGATTCAAAAATCGTACGACTCATACAGCAATCGCTATCACTTGACTTAAAATATTTTTGCCCTTCCTTGCCTTTAAAGGAGGGACCTTTTCCGTGCTGATGTTGCTACATGACTTACTTCTTGCCTATTTCACACTGCGAATTTTTCTAAGCTTTATACTAAACATTAAATCTGTTACGAAAAACGATCAGCTTTAAAAAAGAACTCGTAACTAGAAAAAACGAATGAAAAAAGAATGTTAACAACAAATACTTTTTCACACCCAACCCAGTTCTGCGGAATCAGAATCAACGTTGAGTTTAAGCAAGCGAATGAGCCAATTGGAGTAAAGTGCCATGCAGATTTAAATTTTTCCCACTTGTGACGAATGCAGCTATCGATTTTTTTTGCATGCTAGCATGCTAGTTAACATTTGTGCCAGTCAGCTGTTGGCTCTCACGCTGGCCTATAGAATCTTCCTGCCTATTCGTGGCAGCCAGCTATAGGCTCTCACTCTGGCCAGTAGAAAATGGCCGTAAACTACATGAAAACTGCCGTAGAAGCATGAAAAAATCGATTATTTCCACTATCGATGGGAGTTGGGAAATGCAAAGTCGGTCTTGGCCTTCCCGCTAACTTGGAGCATGTGCATGTAAAATTTGGTTCAAATCTGTCGAAAATTGCGGCCGTGCTTTCATTACACACACACACACACACACACACACACACACACACACACACACACACACACACACACACACATATCCTGTCTTTTATAGATAGAGATTAATCATTTTATGGGATGGACAATTATGTTGTTACATGATTTGGACAATTTTCTTCTTACATCCGGTATATGACTGGGAAATTCATGTAAATAATTGTAAGACCTGAACAAAGAAGGTTCATGATGTAAATTTTGTTTTCGTGAGTTTTTGTTATATCTTTTAAGTAGATAAAAAAATAATAAATGAGATAGAAATTAAAAATAAATAAGTAAAACAAATCATTAGTCATAAACAAAAAATATAGGAACCTAGATCTGATTTCTTGGGAATACCAGCTGCTGTAAGGTTAGATGTGCGGATGGTATAATGGAATGAGAAATTCGAGAGCAGAGTTCGAATTCCAGTCGAGTTCGTTACATTCATTTACGCTCAGATATACTTGGGAAAGACACAACACCACCCAAACTGCGCCGGCTATGGGTAAACAGCTAACTAGACTGGGATCTATAGCCTTCGTTGTTAACCAGTCTAGGAAAACGAAAACTCTGGATCTAAATCTGCCTGACACATTTTAGCAAAGGGTGGATGTGCTCCTGTTTTAGAAGCCAACGGTCAGTATAAATCTAGGTGATGGAAAACTCCTTTCCGCAAAAGACTGCGATTGTAGCATCATCTAACATGCGGTACACAGTGCACCAGCACAGGCCATAGTGCTATGATAGAGAGTGAGTATTTCAGAGCACTGGTAATTCTCCTGAACAATCTATTCAGTATGTAAGGGACGCAAAAGGCGATTAACTCCCATCGGTTGAGATAAAATCGCTGATGATCGCTGAGTGACATTAGTTGACAGAGTGAAGAGAGCGGTTAGATTTTAGTTAGTCTCATAGCGCCATTTTCTCGTTTAAAAACATAGAAATTATTTCGGCTCGCAGTCTTCTCTGTGGGAAATACACATGTCTCGCTGTTTGCCAGTTAGGAAATAAATAACCATAGTAAATAAATCTGCCTGTCTGAATTCCCATTGGGAAATATTAATATTAGTATAAAAATATTAGCCTCATCTCCCTAGTCGTTTTTCCGTTGAAAAAAAATATGGCGTCTCGAGGAACATAGAAGAATCCGCCGGCAGCGCGAATTTTCGTTAGAAATTATTACAAGTAAGACGCTATCTCTCTTCACCATTTAGAAGTTGCTTGTTATACATGTTATATTTTCTCTGTATGAGACAAGTGAAAATATTTGTAAACAACTTTGTTTATGATTTAGCAGTATATAACTATCTTTGAGAACATAGCATGCTTGTCATTCGTTTCCTTTCAGCTATTCTGTTCCGCCCGTGTGTATTAAGGTGTTATTGTATCATGGATATATTAATGCCAATATTGGGGGAAATGCAAATAGGAAATATCTCTTTCTGGCATAGACCCTCCAAAATGTAAAAACCTAGGATTTACTTAACCCACGTCCGTGGTTCTCGACGGGCGAATCCACTCATGTAAAATATTGAGGAATAATATCTTATTGATGGAAACATTATTGATGAAAGTTTATTGAGCATTTTGAAATATTGCTTTTGTTCATAATTATCCGGAAAGTCTTTGGAAACAACATTTCAACAGGTCGGTGTACCTGCATATTATTGCTGGAAAGAAATTTAAAAAAATCGATGGCTTAAGAGAACAGGGTCATTGATCGAGGAAACAATGTTTTCTGATGTAACGCTTCTATATTTTTGGTTTGTTTTGGAAGCCATATTAAAAATGCGGAAAACACGAAGCAACTAAGAATTTCTTTTGAAGAGAAAATATCTGAATATGCTATTCGCAATTTTCAGGAAAGATTTGCAGTGTACATTGCCAGTGGTGGCTCATCTTTTGAGAAAATTTCGTTAAAATTATTGTTTAATTTGTTAATAATAAAAATAATAATTTATATTTCAGTTTGTTTTTCTTTTCTATTTTGGAGTTTCAAATTTGGTAGTCACTCTGTAAAATTTATACCAGTAATAGTAACTGTCTTCTATATACCGTCTCACTTCAGGACATAGGCGATCATGGCTCCCCACAACCTCCTATCCCTTGTAGCTCTTAGTAACGTGCAGCCACCCAATCTCACAAGGTGGCCAGGTAGGTGGTTCGTTTTCTTCACCCGTCTCTTTTGCTTTCCTGTGAGTGTCAAATTTACCTAGCTCTCCTTTCTCGTGGTGTGTCCAAGAAATCTCAGCTGTCTACTAATTCTGTGTATAAGTTCTTTTTTTGTTTCTACTTTGTTTCCATTTGCAGTTTGCAGTATGGATTCAATAAAATATACTATGATGTATATTACACCTTGTCTGAAGTTATTAAGCCAATCATATAAACTTCAATAATTCAAATTTGTTTTGAAAAAAATTGTCAAAATTTTAACAATCAATTTAGATGTCAAAACAAAGCCCGAATTAAAATTATTGGTAGTATCAATATGTTTTATTGAAGTTATTTGATGTATTCTAAAAAAAACCCCAAAAAACTACTGTCTAAAGTTATCAGGCAAAGCCAAATCACATTTTACTTCAATAAAAAGTTAATAAAAATCATCAAAAATTGATCAAAACCTATAATAGAACAAATAATAAACACATTTGATGCGTTTTTGAATTCTTTACATTTTAATATAGTGACCCTTATTCTCAATAACAGCCAGTAATCTATTATTAACTGATTTTATTATTTTTTTTACTTCATCAAGTTCAGTTCCCCATATGCCAGTTTTAATTACTTCTGATAGGTTTGCTTTACTCTGGTATTGTTTGCCATCTTCATATAATTTCTTCTTCACAGTTGACCATAGATTTTCGATTGGATTCAGACCAGAGTTTGATGTTGGCCATTCCTTTATCTTCTCTCCTGTAAATCATTTACGCTCAAATAATTTACCGTGAAACTTAAATACATGAGAAGGAGCATTGCCGTGCATAAATACATACTTCCCTTTGAAACTGCGAGACTGTGACTTGTAACATGCAAATAAATTCTTGTTCATCAAATCGCAATAGTTAACACTGTTCAGTTTAACTCCTTCATCGACTTTGAATGGTCGAATAACGGTTTGGCCGATAAGTCCAGCCCATATCATAACACTAACGCTTCCTTGTTGCCTTCTTTTAAACACAGGTAAATTTGAATTGGATAAAATCCACCAATTGACTCATCCACCAGTTCCATTAAATGTCACCTTCTGCGAAAATTGCTTAAGAAAAGTCAATTTTCATGTATTACTTGTCACAATTTTAAATCTTTAAAATATTTGATTTAGTGAGTGGGGATTGCATAGGAGATTCTTCTACAGATCCCAGTTTACAATGTATTCTCCAACTTTTGTACTACTTGACTCCTTCAATTCCAGACTTTTTAAGAATCTGAGCGATGGTCAAAAGTGGTTGTTTAGCAATAACTCGCTTTAGTTTATATTCATCTCGAGGAATTAAATTCTTAACGCCATTTCTTTTCGAGGTCTCAACTTATATTTTCAACAGCGTTCATTATCATTCGCTTATCCTGTAAAGTTTCTTTGATATATTAGCAACGTGGACATTCCCTCACTCAATAATTATTTTATTTTCTGTATTTCAGCACTTGTTAGATATTTCACATATAAGTTTAAACATATATTAGGGACAAAAAGAAAAATATATTTTATTAGATTTCAGAGGTCATAAGCTAATATTAGTTTAATCTGCATCATAAATTCAGTCAGACCATTTTCGTAAATTTAGATATCGCATAAACTAAATATCTAAAATGCCAGAAAATTTAATCAAATATCTTACTAAGGGTGGAAATAGACGAGTTTAAATTTGACAAATATTGGGTCAGAAATTTTGAATTATTGAGGTTTATTTGATTCAGACCGGTTATATATATATATATATATATATATATATATATATATATATATATATATATATATATATATATATATGACGTTTTGTCGAAACGGTCCGGGATCGAGTCTTGATAGTGAATGCGCACTGCTGATGAGTCCCATATAGAACGAAACGGCCGTCCAGTGCTTTATGCATTCTGTTGAGGATTCTTCTAGGTTCGACGAATTACTATAAATTAAAGCAGTCGTTGCTCTTGAGGAACTGTTTCGAGGTTATTTGAATACTTGGATGAGTATCGCCGCGGAACTGAGTGAGTAGCAGCGCTATATCTAGTCTGGATTGTGTCTTCTTTGTCACCGAGTCCCGTGGTACAGTTGGTATGACATTTGCGTTGTATCGAAACGGTCCGGGTTCGATTCTCCGGCAGTCCAGTGCTTTCTGCATTCTGTTGAGGATTTTTCTAAGTTTGACGAATTACTATAAAATTAGCCTAAATCCCCAAATTAATCACTTGCTAGATCATAGCTAATGCTCCGAGATAGAGCAGCTAATGGTCAAAATGCAGTCTTTGTTCTTGGGGCACTGTTCCGAGGTTATTTGAATACTTGGATGAGTATCGCCGCAGAACTTAGCAATCGAGCCTGGATTGTGCCTTCTTCGTCACCAAGTCCCGTGGTACAGTTGGTATGACGTTTGCGTTGTATCGAAACGGTCCGGGATCGATTCTCGGTAGTGGATGCGCGCTGCTTATGAGTCCCAGATAAGACGAAACGGCCGTCCAGTGCATTCTGTTGAGGATTATTGTAGGCTCGACGAATTACTATAAAATTAGCTTAAATCCCCAAATTAATCACACACACACATATATATATATAAACTTCGTGGTCGTTTTGCCAAGGATATGATTATATGGGCTTGGGTCGAGGATCTCAGCATTCAGCACGATCGGAAAGTGTCTAAAGACCATATCACTGGTTGATTCAAGACTTTTGAGCGAAATTCGGTTGATGAAACTGTTTTGAAGCCATCGATTGTGGTAATATCACGATGCGGTATCCTGACCGGAGGTTTGAGCGTACAGGCTTTGTTCAGCTCCGCTGCCAGTTTACGCGCGCGACCCCCCCCCAAATAACTGTAACTAATCTCTGCCTATCATAGTTTCAGTATAAACAACAGTTTGGCTTCGTGGGTGTAGAAGAAAAACAAATGTGCCTGAGGAGGCATCTGCAGTGGGGATTAGGTAGCCACCTTATCAGACCAGTATACTCTGATGTCTATATCTATTAATAGATAACTACAGGTCGATGAAGGGCACCACGAGGTGGTGTAATGGTTGGCAAGCTTGTCGCGCTAGAACAATTACGACTAAGTAGTAAGTTCGATCCTCACTGGGTGCCCCATACTTTTGGCCTTACGCCACATCTGAGCTACGCTTTGAAAATCACTATAGTTCGATAAGGATATAGAATTTTGATAAATATATATAAAATCATGTACAACATTATATTTTAGAAATTACCTATCAAACTAATTCATATAAAATCTACAGTAATAATTATTTTTTAAGCCTAGCTCAGATGTGGCACAATGCCGAAAGTATGGGGCACCCAGTGAGGATTGAATTCACTAAACAATCGTAATTATCCTGGCGAGACAAGCTTGCTAACCATTACACGACCTCAAGGTGCCCGAAAAAAATCTACAGTAATAGTTATTTTCTAAGCCTAGCTCAAATGTGGCATAAGGCCGAAAGTATGGGGCACCCAGTGAGGATCGAACTCACTAAACAGTCGTAGGTAGAATTTGTCAAGTATGAAATCTGTATTGATTTTTTTTCTCTTTTGAATAGGGGTACCGCCAATTGTTGGATGCTTACCCGTTACTATTACAAACAAGCAGTCATCCCCACTGATTGGCTGGTAAAATCTGCTGGAAATTTATGTCGAATTGTGACTTGGCTTGGGACAGAAGCGAAGAAGAGAAAGACGTTATGTGAATAACGCATGCGCAGAATCATCTTCCTGGTTCAAAAAGAATTTAAGGAATAAATGAACAAATTCTTCTTTACTTATAGATTTGTATGTTTGTCTTTTCAGAGTGAAAGAGACGGAAACATGATGTCTTTGGGTCGTGTTTAAAAACTGGTCGAGCGGAAAGAATTTGCGCGTAAGACAAAAAGCAGATACGGGGGCGAACAAATCGTAGACAATATTTAATACATGTAAGCACACACACACACACACACACACACACACACACACACACACACACACATATATATATATATGTATATATATACGTCTGTTTTTATTTTTGTATTGGTTGTCTTCCAAAAGTTAAAAAAAGTATAAAGAAATAAGACAATTTTGTTAGAAACAAAGAAAAAGACAATGTAATATCCATCCTTCTATATGGCGGCAGAGGATACGGAACATTTTCCTCAGAGATGAAGAGGAGACTTGAGTAAGAGAAATATCCTTCTACAGAAGGATGCTGAGAATACTATAGACGGTTAAAAGCGCGAAGTTTTAAGGAAAAGAAGAAGAAAAGCGACATTTATTAGCTGAAATAACGAGGAATGCAGGCTTGGAAAATCTAACACTCATAAAGCACATTTAGCACAGAAAGGGACAGAGGTAAACAACAAACAAACTACGAAATGAATTAGTGTAAACAGTCTGTAGAACAGACACTGGGAGAGATGGTAGTGAGAAATACATTGCTTATCGCTACACAGGAGAAAAACTTATGGAAAGCCATGAATGTTCAGGTACAGAATGGCCACTGAACATAAAAGAAGAAGAATATATATATGGTATAGCTAACCAAATATGGAGGGAAAAGGTAGATCACCGCTCCCCCTGTGGGATGAGGATAAAATAATAGACTGAGAACATCACTGGAAAATACAGAAACTTAAGGAATCAGCACATATGCTAGGCCACAAAAATCTTCTGAGCCGACCAAGCATAGAAATGAATAGTCAGTGTTAGAAAAAAGCGATGAATAACAAAACAAAATTGCAATATAAGCTCTGGTAAAAAAAAAAAGTTCAATAATAATAACAGAAAAGATGCAATATGATCACTGGTAAAAACGGTTCTGAGATATTAAGTTTAGAAGTCCCAGAAATTCATACATAGGTGTACTTAAGGACACATGGCCCAGTGGATAAAGACGGTGATGACTAGACCCAAAGAGTTGTGAGTTCAATATTACAAAATACCAACAACTTGGAGAGTTAAGTTAAAGGGAAGTAACTGAGACACCCGGTAGAGAAGCACAAACTAGAAAAATCTTCCTTGGTGGACGAAAGAAGAATATCGGAGCGTACAACGGTTGGAACGTTGTGAATACGGCAATATGAGGATAACACTCTTAATAATGTAAATATGCATGTATGGGTACATAGGAAGCGCTCATGACTATTGATAATATCGATAACAGATACTGGACTTGAGAAACGCATTTTCCTGATAAATTATTTTAATAGAAAGATTTTATAACTATCAACCGATAATGAACAGCAAATATTTCCTTATAAGGAATCAATTAATATTACCATACATACATACAGATATGTGAGTGTGAGAGAGAAAAAGAGAGAGAGAAAAATAGAGAGAGAGAGAGAGAGAGAGGGGAGGGGGGAATTCAGTTCGATCCAAAAAGAGGTTTTCTACCATGTTTTATGGAGGAAGTGTTTAGTAATTTTGTAACTTCTGGGAAGTGGGATTTGAAGAGAACCTTTCAACCCTGTGACATCCTAATAGAGTAATTTGTGAACGTTATGGCTCGTAAGAAATTAATTTTAAATGAAGCCATTTGCTGATATTTTATGCATATTTAACTTAGAATCGTCGAGTTTCTAAAAACGCCAGGATGAAGCTAAAAAAGATTCTTTATGCTACTGATTATATCGTTCCAGATAATGACAATAGATGGTTGAATGTTCTTTGTTTTTGTTTAATCATTTCATTCCAAGCAAGGCGGGAATGCCACCAGTACTCAAGGGCGAGGTAACAAGGAGGGGAAGTGAAAAAGAAGACTGAGTATAGAGAGGATTGAGGAAAGGACAAAGGATTAACGGGATTCAAAAAGATAGAAGATGACGCTTGACATTACATTTAATTTTTAGTAGATTGTATTTATCAGGGGAACATTTAAACGGAAGGGAATTCTACAGCGGGAAGTACGCGTGTAATACTATGTAACATTGGGAAACGGAAGTAAAAATGTTAAGTGAAAAATATAAAGATTGCAGTTAAACGAAAAGGGTTAAAGAATAGAACGATAGATAGACCGAGAGCGAAAACGCAATTGTTTTTAATTTGATACTTTATTTTTATTTTGATAGTTCCAAGAAGACCATTCTGAGAAGGCTGAGCTGACAGATGATTGATGGCGCTTCTTAAAGCGGAAGTTATGAAAACATGTCTCCAAGAGGTAAATTGAGATATAATATTTGGTAATTTTGGAGACGAAGGCAAAATATGGGTGTTGATTAATTCCACCTCTCAAAAAGAAGGGATTTGTAAACTTGAGAAATAGAATTGGTTTATGTAAAAACCCAACTCTGCGTTCTTAAAGTGGGATGAACTAACAAGATGGGGCGATAAGCTGACCGGAGGAAACAGCTGTTATTTTACTGAGGAGAAATTAATTAACAATTCTTATTAATGGCAAGAAACTAAGCCACGCCACGCAGTATATTTGGCTTTTGGAAGATATTTTAATAAAGTGAATAGCATTGCGATGAAGACAGCTATAAGGTGCGCTAATTTATGAGCTAACAAAGAAAGAAAGAAAAACCACCTTCTAATCAATTTAAGTTACTTTTAAATACAGCAAAGTATTTTGCTAATTTGAAATATTACATTTAATTTATTAGCTTGAAATTAAAACTAAAACAAAAGCTTGAAGAATGATTTGTCATTTTTTAAAATTCATTTTAAAACTTAGGTATGGTTTTTTTTTCTGGAGTTATCTACTATATACACAACTTGCCTGAAGTAATTATGAAAATTACATAAACTTGAAGAAATCGAATTTGCTCTGAAAAATTTTATCAAACTTTAAATGATCAATATGAAATCAAACATTTCCTTGCTTAAATTTTAAGGTAATTTTAACGTGTTTTATCAAATATATTTGCTTTAATCCAAACACTGCTGTCTGAAGTTATTATATAACACCAGGGAATCACTTCAACAACACGCTAACACAATCAACCAAAATTGATCAATACTTAGAATAGAATAGCGAACCCATATGATAAATTTTCGAATCATTTAGTGGTTAATGGGATGACCCTTATTCTCCATCACAGCCGGCAATCTATTTTCCATTGATTTTGTTAAGTTCTTGACTTCAGCAGGCTTACTTTCCAACAAGGTGGTTTTAATTGCTTTCCAGAGGTCAACATTGTTGTCATATTTTTGTCACTTTCATATAATTTTCGTTTCAAATTTGGTCAAAGATTTTCGATCTGATTTAGATCGGGACTTGATGGCAGCCATTCCATTATCTTGTCTCCTGTAATCCTTTTACTTTCAAGAAACTCTTGAATAACATTAGGTAAACGAGAGGCAGCACTGTCATGGAAAAATATGCACTTCATTTTGAAACTGCGAGGCTGAGATCACTTAACAGTTTAAAAATGTGAACTCGGAATAGTTAGCATTCTTTAGTTTCATTCTTTCATAAATTTAGCCCAATAGTGGTTTGACACAATAATGGTTTGGCCCAATAATGTATTGGTCCAGTAATGGTTTGGCCCAATTAAAGCTTGGTCGAATAATGTTTTGGCCCAATTATGACTTGGTCCAATAATGGTTTCGCCCAATAACGTTTTGGCCCAATAATGGTTTGGCAAACAATACAAATATATGCACCAGGTACATTAATCTTTCAAGTGACAGCAAAGATATTATACAGGCATAACTTTCCTCAAAGTACGCATTGCCTAAAAAGAGTTGACTTTTGGATGTCACCAACTTACTGTGGTATCCTAAGCTGGTCAAAGAAGACGCAGTTTTAATGGGATTTATCGCAATGCGCCAATCAACACCGAGATCAACTTGACATTCCCTTCCACCAATCCATAAGATTTTGCCATCTCAACTTTCAAATCAAAGTAGTTTGCAGTTTTCTCAATCACATTGTTTGCCATATTTGTGTCATTTAGTATGTCAACATCAATTATATGAAAATTACTAGTGCCTTTATCTAACGCAATACGGACGGCGATGGCGCGTCTCTCTGACTGTTTGAAAATCATAGTCCCAGAAGATTATGGACTTTCCAACTAATTTAATTGTTCTGCAAGGCACAGGCTCGTACCAATTCTTTGCAACTTGACATCAATATTTTCGACATTATTATTATTTTTCTTCTTTATTATTATTAGTAATAATAATAATATTTAAAAAAATACTGTTTCCTTTTTATTATTTATATTTAATATATATATATATATATATATATATATATATATATATATATATATATATATATATATATATATATATATATATATGTATATAAAAACGTAAAAAGCTTCACGGTACTGGGTAAAAATTTATTAACAATAACCCAATAATTATTGTTATCAGTATATATATATATATATATATATATATATATATATACAGATAACAGATATACAGATATATATATATATATATATATATATATATATATATATATATATATATACAGATAACAGATATACAGATTTTTATATATATATATATATATATATATATATATATATATATATATATATATATGGCTTTTCCGTTGTATTCGCCATATGAATGTTAAGCAGCCCAGTTCCTAGGAACCGAAAGATCAGACACCTGCACATATGATTTGATTATAGTGGTGAAGGCTTTGTTCAGAACCAACCACACTTTTTGAGGGGCCGAATACAGACACCTGGTGAACTATGCGCCACAGGTTTTGTATTCAGAGTTTTCCTTCTCCTAGATCAGTTGCCGTCCAAGGCTATAGAACCCAGTCTGTTCTGCTGGTAACCCATAGCTTGAGGGAGAAGGAGAGGATATATACCTTTCCCAAGTGAACGTAAGTGAATGTAATGGATTCGACATGAATTAGAACTCCGCTCTCTGATTCCTCAATCCGAGCCGCTACTCCTTACATCTAAAATCACGGAAGAATCTATTTGGTGGAGTGTGATTTTATGCACACTAGGGATTCTTCATGATATATGGTGCTATTTATGCAAACACACACACAAATATATATATATATATATATATATATGTGTATATATATATATATATATATATATATATATATATATATATATATATATATATATATATATATATATATAATGCGATGGGTTGAAGATAGAACCTGAGATACATGATATTGATAAGTTATTGAGTGATGAGAATAGAACGTCGGAAATTGAGAATCGTATAACAGAGGTGAGAAAACAATCAAAACAGAAATTGAAAACATTGTTAGATAAGAAGAAGAAAAATGGTTTTAAGAAATTTCCAAAAAGAGATGTGGGCAAAATTGTGAGGGCTAATAACCAAGAAAATTAGATTGACTAGTAAGAAAATAAATTGCTCTCACAAAGGTCAAAAAAAAAAAAAAAAAAAAAAAAAGAGGGAAAGTGCAGAGTATGAAGAACAAAGAGAAAAAAAGTGTAAGTACATGATTTCGCAAGAGTCATTTTAGTGATTAATCTAGAGTTCCATAGGATCGTCATGATGGCTAGTGACTAGAGGTTGGGACCTTCCTAGAAATATACTGTCAAATACGTTAGAATATTAATGGATGGCATTGGAAAAACTTTTGAAACTAGCGGTATAAGCAGTAGAATTCTACATATCATCAAAGTTGGGCAAGAAAAGTTTTGGAGCAGTACAGATCACAAGAAAGAAGTTGGAACTCAAAACGTCTATTCAGATTCCATAAAGTTTCGGCCAGTTTGGCAAAAGAATGTTTAACAAATTAACTGAAAAACACGTGATAACTTGTGGTTGGCTGTTTTGATACTGACCGATCACGAGTTATCTGGCTTTTGTGATCTTGCCATCAAGGGTACAACCACAAGTTATTTTTCGATGGTTTTAACGTAAATAACCGGTACCTGACGTCTTATCGAAAATCGTACTTGCAGCTAAAACAAAATTTCTATGGGAAAAATTTATTGAAAACTAGCCGAATTACTCATATTTTGTAAGAAAATAATGATTCATTTTAAGACATTTTTAAGTTTATACATACTTTTTATAGAAAATATAAAAATATATATAAAAATGCCTTAAAATAATTGTCGGCTTGTGGGCTTTTTCTAATTCTGGAGACTGTCTATGTTTTCGTATTAATGGTTTGTCTTCATATCCTTAGATACACTTCCCCACCCACTTAGACCTTTACTATCATTCCAATGACATACTTCCCTTGGTACTTATCAATATTTTCATTGTCCCTAAACTTCGTTTCTTCTTTTCCTCTTGGGTGACAACCAATTGATAACAACTTCCATTTTTCGTGGATTCCGCGGAAATCGGTCAGATGCTTGACCCGGATATTTTTCGACACCTGTTATCTGTCAGCCGTGCGTGTGTGTGCTCGCCTATGACCTGTTTTCGTATTATTTTTTCTTTCTTTCTTCTTCGTTTTCTCTTTCTTTCTTCCAGATCGCTTGAATGTAAAGAAAGAATTATTCTTAAAACCCAAAATATTTTTCGGCCTTAAATAATTATTAAATGGTTGATAAACCGTAAAAAACAAATCATATATCTATGAATATTTCTCTCAGTTCGTCAGGTATGCACGCTCAAACCCTCGTTCACGATGACTTGTGACTAGCACAATCATTGACAGCCCTAATATCACTCACAAGGCTTGCAGAAGCTCGTGGTATGGTTTTCAGACATTTTTCAAATGGGCTGCACACCTATAAATCGACCATGATGAGGTTCGAACCCTTGTCTCAAGTCAGAATACGAACGTTCTAATCACGTACTACCTATATATATATATATATATATATATATATATATATATATATATATATATATATATATATTAAACCAGACTGAATTAGGCAGTTCAATCCACACATATATCCTATTGGGAAGGCATCCACTTGTAGAATAAAAAGCGAAATGTATATTTCTTATTAATATAAATGTTATTATATTCAGTGGGTACACATGCTTCGAAGACATACATATTTTTTAAGTAGTGAAGTTAATGTCTACTGGCCTGAATGTCTTATTAAATGAAATCTAGCCAAGTGTTATTTACCATTGTGACACAGGAAGCCTTCACAGCAAAGCAAATATCAATTATCCTATTTATGTAACGCATGTTTCTTGTTGGGACATTTCAAAATTAACATCTGCATTATTTTCGTACTCGAGGCGTAGGCAAAGTTATTTTTCATACAATTAATGGATATATTTAATGTGACATTAAGAAAAATATTCTTCCAAAGGTCACCAAAGTTTCTTTTTCAACATCGCCTTCATTTAGAGCTACATATTTTTTTCAAATTTTTCTATCCGCCTTTTTAAATATCTCTCTATGAAGAAAGTGTCTGGTTTACTTTTGCAAACATCATCTTTAGCTTCGAATGAGATATGTTGACCTTTCTACGTCTCTTTGAATTTGGAGAAAAAAAAAGCAGAAAACTTATAACTCGCGTATATATGGTACCATTCATTCCCGTTAGAAAGAGCACTATTTTTTTCCAGGATGCCACTCCATGCCACATGATTAAAAACCGGCACCTGGTTCATGATATTAAGCTTCACGAAATACTACTGAAGGAACGGAACCTCTGTCCGATAAAGTATCTTTAGAATTTAATGAATAGAAAGATTATAATAATGAGAAACATCATCCGAAAGAAGTGCCAAAACGATTAAGATACAAGACAATGTTGATCTTTGCTAAAATGAAATAAAAATCATCTTAAAAAAAGGTTTCAGAATTTAAAATTTTTTTTCAACATGACAGTGAACTGTTTTAAATTATTAAAAAGAAGCCCTCTTATGTATAGGGATGGATTCATACCTTTTTCTGAGGTATTTGCAAGTAAGTGAATGCAACGACTTGTATTCGAACTAATGTCTCCAATTCGAGCCGCTATCATTTACTCCACCGTGACCTCATATAAAGTAGAAGGACCGACTGGGTTCTATGGTCTTAGGTGGAAACAGGTCTAAAAGAAGGATAAATATGAATTCAGCATCTTGGTAGAGTTATTTGGAATACCTTATGACACGGTATGCACCAGTTAACTGTATTCAGCTCTTCCAAAAAGTGAGGTTGTACTGCACAAGCCTTCACTGCTATAATCAAATTATAATCTGATAAACTGATCTATCGGACTCTCATACACCGAAAACGACGGGAGAGTCCACCATTATTTATATATATATATATATATATATATATATATATATATATATATATATATATATGGGAGGCACGGTGGAGTAGTGGATAGCACTAGAATTCCAGTAGAATCATTACATTAACTTACGTGCTAATACCCTTGGGAAAGGTATTAAACCTCTTCTTCTCCCTCCAGGAATAGGTAAATAGCAAGACAGACTGGGTTTTATAGCCTTGGATGGCAACTGGTCTAGGAGAAGGACAACTCTGAATTCAAACTCTGCGAAGGGTTGTTTGGGGAACTTGTGTCACGTAATGTACCAGGTCTCTGTATTCGGGCCTTCAAAAAGTGTGGATGGTTGTGCACAAAGCCTTCAACAATATAATCAAATCAAATGTGCTGGTGACAGGGCTGTCGGTTCCTAGGAAATTAGCTGCTTGACCCTCATACGAGTTCAAAATATCTCTCTCTCTTTCTCTCTCTCTCTCTCTCTCTCTCTCTATATATATATATATATATATATATATATTTTTTTTGTTTTTTGGTCACATGGTCATGTTTTTGTGTTGTAGGCTATATATTTTTCTGTTCTTATCTCTCTCTCTCTCTCTCTCTCTCTATATATATATATATATATATATATATATATATATATATATATATATTGATGCGATGGATAAATTTTCGTCTAAATTACGCGAAAATAAAATAATACATATATTTAACAAAATGCTAGGTTCTGTCGAGTCTGACACAAGGTCACAATCGTTGTACGCTCAAAGAATATCTTACGAGTAATGAACTGGAAGGCAAGTTTCACAACCATCGCTGTTCAATAAATTTCAAGATTTTGCATCAATCTGGTAAATGATTTTCTTCACGAAGTGAAAAATTGGCATAAGACGGATTCAATAAAATTCATGGGCTTCTTTGTCCAGACGTGTCGGTTAAAATATATATTTTTGATTCTTCTTCTTTGTGAGTGTAGGACATTAACAACAAAACTGTGAGTAAAGATTGTCTGAAATGTAGACACATACATTTTGAGGCGCCACCAAATCTCCTATCGTGAAACACTAAATGGACGATTAAGAATTTGGGAAAATTCCAAGGACAATATATTTAAGAAGGTATCATTTTATCTTCAGTGTGTTTATAGTGTCAGACACACACACACACACACACACACACACACACACACACACACACACACACACACACACACACACAGAGACAGACAGACACACACACACACAGACAGACAGACACACACACACACAGACACACACACACATATATATATTTATATAACATCATTGATACATTTAAACTATTTTACCTTTAATATCTTTAGTGAAAGAAGAACACACACATTTATCTTCCCGTTGAGACTCAAAGAATTTTACCTTTAGTATGTTTACTGAAAGCGTCGCGTTGTCTCTTTTTATCGGTTTGTTCTTTTTTTCCTTTTTCTCTCTCTCACAAACACACGCACACATATATATTTCCACTAGTAATGATTTCGCTAAACGACCAAATTTAGAATATATATATATATATATATATATATATATATATATATATATATATATATATATAATATTGCATTAAATGCTAGTGCCAATAAAATAGTGTTCGATGTATAATAACAGAGCTATAATTTATATTATTAATAAATATATATTTTTCCCCACGGATAGCACACCTACCAGTTTCATGTACAACGTAATCGTCAGGTACTGAGTGAAAACTGATAATATCTGGGCAATGTTTAGATGTTTAGTATTCAGAAATGAAATTACTGTTTAGATGTTTAGTATTCAGAAATGAAATTACTTTTACAAATGCATTAAAAAGCTTAATTGCAGTGCCTTATCAGACGTCTTCAATTAAACACACACACACATATATATTTCTACTTTATATTATATAAATTTTTATTATATCAATTTTATATATATATATATATATATTTATAATTTATATATACTGTATACTTCCGCATATAAGGTGACTTTAGATAAAATGAGTTAAAAATATCTAGAAGAGTTTCATGAATTTATCATATACCTGAAGTACAATGTGGCGACTGCTTATTGATTATATAAAGCTAATGTTATTGGAAAAGATGTTACTTACTGTATCCTTAAAAATTCAAAATAAACAAAATAACAACACGGATCATGTTTTTCTTACACACGTCCCCTAGAAGGGAAACCATTGTTTTGTTTATGTTTCAACACGTGATCTCAGGTGAATACTGATTATTATTATTATTATTATTATTATTATTATTATTATTATTATTTATCTAATCAGTTCCAAACATCCTGGTCAACTAATGGCCATTTACTTAGTGTTGTTATTACAGGTGAATTATATACTACAGCCACTTGACATCAGTTTAAACAAGCCATTTAAAGTTAACGTGAGAGTGTTATGGAGTGACTGGATGATGAATAATATAAATCCTTGACAAAAAAGGTGGAGCTATGCATGTTGCCTCATTCAATGTTCTCTGCGACTTTGTAGTAAAAGCTTGGGAGAATGTTAAAGCTGAAAGTGTAATAAAATCATTCAAAAAATCTCTAATGCAATGAATGGTACCGAGGATGATCTAATGTTTGACGGCGACGACTAAACCGATGTCGACTCACCAGAATCGGACTGAAATCCATACGAGGAAGGCATATATGATTAATCCCGTGCTGTGTTAGAGAAACTTTTTGAAACAAATACTGATGATTGTGAGGAATTTGATTGGTTTTTAGTTTACATGTAGCAGGGATGTTTTTATTGTTTATTGTTTTATTAATATTGATAACTTGATGGAAATTAGTTTTATAAAATCCTAAAACGTTTTAATGTAACTACCATTTTTATTTAAAAAAGAAAGCTTGTATGCAATCCTAATTTGTGTTATCATTTTAACACCAAAGGCTAATAAATTTTAATGAGAAATGAATATTATATTATCCTAAATGTTATTACTGCTATAATTAACACTGCCATGATAATTATTAAAGTTTAGCCAAAGATAAAGGTTGATGTGAACGCAACTCGCTGTTTACATTTATTCAACTTAGTTGTCATGGAAAAAAATTGTTTACATTGTATGAAACTATTCTTCGAATAGGCAATTTAATATGGAATTATATAATATATACTGGGTGAGATGGATAAATTGTCGTCTAAATTAGGCAAAAATGAAAATAACACCGACATTTCATTTTAACAGGCTTATTTAGCAAAACTACACAAGAGATGATAAACCAATTCGGCATTGATTATGGCCCCCAGGAGTTTCCAAACAAAGAGGTAGAAGACTTATAAGCCGATAGTTAAAAGGAAGGAACGGTTCACCAAAGTTCTTCAAAAATTGGAACAACAGGTGATGACTGCCAGCAGGCAGAAAAGCAGGAGACATTTATTATAGAGTTTAGAGAGAAGACGAGACAGTTTGGGAGCACACTTATTAATGAATATTACGGGCATACCATCGGGTTCACATGCTTTATGGCGACCTATGTGTGGTTTCATGCTGCAACGAAGTATTCAAGATTAAGATTGAAGGATGAAACAGACTGTCACTGGT
This sequence comes from Acanthosepion pharaonis, assembly GCA_903632075.3. Taxonomy (NCBI): domain Eukaryota; kingdom Metazoa; phylum Mollusca; class Cephalopoda; order Sepiida; family Sepiidae; genus Acanthosepion; species Acanthosepion pharaonis. The sequence continues at coordinate 1,504,310 of CAHIKZ030000508.1, read as the reverse complement.
GCGTCTTAACTCTTCTTTTATGTTTACAAAAGCGACATTTATTGAACACTTTAACCCTAAAATATAGCACATATTAAAACTATATTTTATCATATATATATATATATATATATATATATATATATATATATATATATATGTATGTTTGCTTATGTGTGTGTGTGTGTGTCGCGGAGCGTCTAAAGTACGACGATGTTTAGTAAGCTCATCCCGTACACTAGTTCTCAACTGAAGTCAATATATATATATATATATATATATATACATTGAGCTCTTTTTGTGGATCAGTTTTAATATTTTATTTTACTAGGATCTACTTGGATTATATACCAACAGATTTGTTACCTTTACCATACACACACACACACGCACACACACACACACACACACACACACACACACACACACACATATATATATATATATATATATATATATATATAAGATGAGCTCATCAGTTCGTATCCAGATACACCTTGTTAGATGAATTATGATCTGATGTGAAAATTTTAAACGTTCGATCACAATCGTTAATATTCAACGCTGAATTATGTACATTGGCAAGCAAGCAGGTAGATTACATTGAAAATATGTTTTTTTTTTATCTACAATAATTCATTTACCCAATCCCAGTCAGTCTGGGAGTGGGTGGCTTGTTTACCAGCTCACAATTTTCGATTCATACTGCTCCTTTTGTGTTTGAGGTATTGATTTGAAACGTCAGATACCTTACTAAAAATAGAGAATCTGCAAAGAATTTTGGTGAAGGATTCTAAAGTTAATTTGAAATATGGTGAATACACCTTTTGTTTCATACATGTTAACGTCAGAATATATTTTTGCTGATGTGAGGATTTTTGTAGCTTTAGTCATTCACATACAGTCATTATGACTTCACTACAGAAATATTTCAAAGAACACTCAGCGGGTATCCCTTCCATTGTAAATGAAGTGTTGCATTGAAGAATTTGGTTTATTTATTTTTCAAACTTTCAGCTTTGATGACGTCACTATTTAAAACCCAGTTGAAATTTAAAATAAAAAACAAATAAATTAAAAGTTTATTACTGGAAAGTTTCAAACAATGTGAGCCATTGCTTGAAGCTGTATAGTATTTTAATGTCGGCGGGAAAACGACCTCCTACTCCGATTTACAACTTGAAAGTAACCTACCTGGTATAAGATTTGCATCTATGCACACATATACATAGACACACATACCCCCCCCATATATATATATTGATGTGCATATGGGGCGAAAATTTTATTTCGTGTATTTTTCCCTGAAAACGGCCAACGAGAAAGATATAATTAATCTTTTATTGGGGTTTTCATGCAACCTAACACTTTTCCGCTATTTCAAGGGTTAAAGAAATTAGAAATTGTCCATAGTTATAATTGTTCCGAGCGGTTTCGGCTACTTCTATAGCCAGTATCAAGAATGTATTTTGGATGGTGAAAGTCTCTGTGTGGCTGCGACAAAGTCATTTTACAGTGTGTTGTTCGATTAGTAATTATTAATTATATTATATTATAGAAAATGGATGACAGCAAACCTCGTCAAAAACTCCTAGTTTAGACTTGATGGGTTATTTCGGTTATATATATATATATATATATATATATATATATATATATATATATATATATATATATATATATATATATATATATATATCAATCATATATTGAGTGCTGCTACTAATTTTTGTGATGTACGGTGGCCGTTAATGATTAAGTATAACTCAAGACTTCAATGTTAAAATAAAACAGTATTTTATTACAACGGCAAATAAATACTTAACAAAAACAAAGAAGTAAAAGTCAGCCAAAGATAATTAACCATTTCAGTGAAACTACTTGTTAGTCGTGCGGCTCATCTTAACGTCCGGTAAATCCTAAATCAAAATCATCGACGCACAATAATTCACACTAATTCGACTGGATAGACCACTTCAAGAATCAATCAATAATCACCGCAGTCAGTAGCCTGACACCGCTATTTATACACCTGCCGGAAAACATATATTCTTAAGTCCAGTGTGTCACGCTCGAACCTCGGTGTCGGTAGTTAGACATTTTCTTTCTATATGACATTATCTATCTGAGTCTGTTCATATCTATCTATCTATCTATCTATCTATCTATCTATCTATCTATCTATTGTTAGGTACAGTGACCGTTAATAATTAAGTATAACTCATGACTTCAATGTTAAGGTAGGAAAACATTATAATTACAACCACAAATGAATACTTATTAAAAACAAAGAAGTAAAAGTCAACCAAAGATAATTAACCATTTCAGTGAATATCTTGTTAGTAACGCGGCTTGGCCTAGCGTTCCGTAAATCCTAAATTAAAACCCAAATCATCGACGCACAATAATTCACATTAATTCGACTGGATATTTCCACTCAATAATCACTCAATGATCACTGCAGTCAGTAGCCTGACACCGCTATTTATACACCTGGCAGAAAACATATTTATAAGTCCAGTGTCACGCTCGAACATCGGTGTCAGTAGTTACACATTTTCTTCGTATATGACGCTAATAAATGTGTGCTCGATATAATAACATACTTAGAATTGATATTAATAATAAATTTACATTTTTACTCACTAGTAGCACTACTCTGAGCAACATGCTCATTGTCAGCTTATTGATAATTCAAATGAGGGAAGACCGAACCGTTCAAGAATTCATTTTATTGACCAACGGTGTTGCGATAGTAAAATTCGCAATAAAATAAGAATAATTAGGAAATGTGTGTCGACGTCATGAGATGATCTAAAAGCAACAATAAATAAGGTGGAAAAAATTTAGTAATAAAATAATTAGTGTTAGTGAAGAGGGCACACAGGTAGTGTAAAGAATATCGGCACGAAATTCAGGTCTAAATGCGTTCACTTTGGCACTAATACAATTGAGAAAGGCATGAATCCATCACTTCTACTCCAATCTTGGAGTTAAGTAGTAAACCTCTGGACTCGTCAGACTTGAGGAAAAGGAAAACTCTGAATTCCAAACTGTGAAGAAGGTAATTGGAAACCACTCCATTAACTTTCCCGAAGTGGTAATTCAGCGAAAGAATTCGTGGAGAGACATGATTCCTTCCTGAAGGGATATGCCTTAAGTATATAAAAGTGTTGAATGTATTGACTCATAATGTTGAGATAAAAAATCAGTTATAAAATGAAGTAAACTAGTAATAAATGCAATAATAATGGAGGAATCGACGAAGAATGAATAAAGAAAAATAAATCTATTGGGTTGGTGCATAATTATCAGGCGTTTTGAACAATATTTATTATGAAAAAAGAAACAACAATTCAACAACAAAAATTTTAAATGATTATTCCGGAGCGTATGATTATCGACATGCACTTTTATAACCTGACAATAAAATAATATTTTTATTAAAAAAAGTAAACAAAACAGCAATTTTTATTAACAAATAACTCACCTAAAAAAAAAAGTGTGATAATTATGCCCTAAACTAATATTAATAAAATAGTAATGATAATAATAGTAACGACAATAATAACAATGTTGATAGTAATAATAATAATAATAATAATAATAATAATAATAATAATAATAATAAGATTTGTAATGATGATAATAGTAATTATGATAATAAGTTTAATAATAATAATAGTAATATTAATAATAGTATTGATCATGATAGTAGTAATGGTGATAATAATAATAATATTAATGATAATAATAGTAAAGATAATAATGATTATAATGATTATAAAACAAATGATGATAATATCAGTAATGATAATAGTAGTAATTTTCATTATTACTATAGTAATGATGAAAATAGTAATGATGATAATATTAATGATAATAATAATTGTAATGATTATCATAAGATTAATGATGATAATAACAGTAATGACAATAACAGTAATAATGAACAGTGCATCAACATAATACGTTACGATAAAAAGTGAGAATAATATAGGATAAGACGATAAATAATAAAACTGTAAGGAAACAGTTTTACATCAAAACTAGTACTCCTCTAAGAGTAGCCGAGATGTGGTACAAGGTTGAAACAATGGAGTAGACATAATTTATCTATCACGACAAGTTTTCTAACCATTACACCACGTCGAATCGCCCCAAGTATTTCGCTATATTTTATGTTCATTTTTTTCCCTTCTTCCTTCGTTGTGTGGACAAATGTATTGATCGTTACTTGGTATTTGTGATGCTAACGTACTTCTATCAAGGCGTCATGAATGCATATCCCCAGAAACGATGTCTGTTCGCAATTCGTCTGGCTATTTTGAATCTCTTAAGAACTGGTTGCGTGGTCTTCATGTAATTGGACCTTACTGCATAGCAATGAACGTATATTCTCTCGTAACATTACTCAGGGAGTAAAGTTTCATTCTCCTTTTTATCTTTTAGCCACAGGATGAGTTACATATAAGACACCTCGTTTCTTCTCTAGGGAGAAAAACAAAACAATTTGGTTCTACTATATTTGACCCAAAACAAAGCCCAAGCCCCAAGGTTGTGAAATGAGATTTTGTGAACGTCACAATCACTACGACAGAGCGAGTAGAGTCAGCATATTTAGTTAGTTGTTAGCATATTTAGCACATGTGGCACGGTGCCTTATGCTATGAGTCTAAAGATGCATGACAAAATCGTAAAAAGAATCGGCTGGGTTATCGATCCTGGTCTGGCATTTCAACTTCTGTCTCTTTCCCATCTTTCAAGTATCAGTCATAGCATTCCGGTATCATCATATTTACACTCTTCTGAAAATTGATAGAAACAACCACTTTAGTCTCCTTTCTTTTACTACACGATCAGTTTTACACGCACTGGTGTGACACGGTATAATCGATTTCTATTTTTTTCCTCAGATTAGTTCATTTGCAGCGGTGTGCAGTAATATGAATCTATTTTCGGGGGTGTATGATAAAATTTGTTTGGCCTTGAAAAATATTGCGTCATCCGTGATTGCATCAGATTTTTATCACGTCCAGACACTGTTGTCTTGACTGTCGATTAAGTTGTCCTACGGCCATTGTCTGCGATGGACGTTACTCCAAGGAAGTGTACGAAAATTTTAACGCTTCACGAACACACTGGCAAGACTTACAAGTCAGCAAAATCAAAGTATTATAGACTCGGCCGGAAACATTCCTGATTTAAATTCAATCGAGTAACTGTGGCCAATCTGCAAGGAACGACTTCGGGGAATCGACATACGAAGTACTAATATATGCACAGGGTAATGTTTCATTGGAAAAAATACGAAGTAAAAGTAAATAGTAACGGAATTATTCGTTTTGTTTAAATTGATTTGCTCAAGAGTATGTATTTCTTTTTAAATACAGAACATGAACCCAGGAATTAAAGCAATCTTACAAACTAATTCAATTTTGTATCTATACAATTTCTTTTACTTTTTTACGAAGTTGAAATAACCACTGAAACACCGTTGAATAGATTACGAGAAACCCTATTGGTTTTCCGAATGAGATCAAAAACAAGTCTATATGATGGTTTTGAAAAGTGAAATAAATGCTGGGATATGTCTGTGCGACTCTGAGGAGACTATTTCGAAGACGACTATGGGACTATTGCGTATGTTAAACTACATTTTCGCTTAATAGTAAATATTTGGATAGACCTGTTTTATCGGAATTTAGGTGTTTGAATCGGTATCTGTTTAACCTTTTGTAAATGCCCCAGGTACCCTTCAGAAGATTGTATTGTGACGTTCGTTTTAAGTCCTCCTCTATTGTCACCGTCTTTAAGAACTCTAGAGAACCCTCCGACCCCTCTAACTACCGCCCTATTAGTCTCAAACCGATTTTCGGGAAAGTGTACGAGTCTTTAATCAATACCGAAGTGGTTAAGCACCTTACCTCTCACAATCTACTCTCTGGCAAACAATAAGGATTCCGTTTTGCCCGGTCTATCGCTGATGTGCTTACGGCCATAACTAAATATATATATACATTTAAATAAGATTTTATAGTACAAAATTTAACAATATCTAGGAAAAAGCAAAATTTATATGGTATTTTTAAAAAAGCTAAAAAAGAAACAACCGGTTTCGTCCCAGGACTTAACAAGTTTATTTTTCTGGGGTGTAAAAAAATATATTAGTGTTGAAACTTGACTAATGCATGGAATAACAATGCAACCCAAAATGTACTTAGAACAAAATGTATTGAAACAAGAAAGTGTACACAATATTTACATATAGTCTTTTGTATATTCCTGTTAAGACCGTTCCTGGAGAATGTGTTGACTGAGTCGCAGTCGGGCAGAGTCTCTGGTTGAATCTCTTGATTCCTCTCTCTCTTCCCGGTACCAACCATATTTATATGGTCGGTACTCCACTATGCAAATTAGGTGGATCCTACCACAACAATTAGCGTGTAAAATAAATTGATATAACAAATGGAATGGAAAAAAAACCGAAAACGGTATTCTACGTAAGCTTCAGGTCTACGGTAATACTTGATTTAATCCAATCATTTCTATCTAATCAGGAAATGAAGGTCGTCTTGAACAGACACTCTTCCATTTCATTTCATATTAACGTGGGTGTCCTCCAAGGTTCTATCCTTGGTCCTACACTGTTTCTGATCTTCAATGATCTCCATGATGTCATCAGTACCTTTTACGCCTGTCTCAATAGTAACCCCGGTAGCGTTGACAAAGTTAACCTGGCCGATGCTCTCGAAAACGACCACCAATCAGTGGTTGACAGGGGCAGGAAATGGCTTGTAAATTTTAATGCATCCAAAACTAAACTGCTCT
>CAHIKZ030000508.1:1462500-1495000 GCA_903632075.3 Acanthosepion pharaonis | reverse complement strand
CTCTTTATCTGTGATGAAAATTTCCATCATTCTCTACCATATACGAGAATTGTTATTTCGCACAGACTAACTTAGCTTACTTTTAACGTTTATATACAGGGTGCGTCATTTTGTATTTTTAATTTCGCGCATGCGCGTTGTTTGCTTTTTAATTTGTTGACTGCTTAGGGCCAGTTGGGCACTGTCTACGAGAAAAAAAATCGCACAATGAGGCAATTCAGTCGGCTAGAAATTTAAAAATGAATTGCTGGTCTGCTTGGTATTCGCAAAAGCTTCAATACGAACATTTCAGAGTGCAGGACAGTGCAAAGGATTCAGAAAGATTTAGACAAGTCTAATGGTTATTATGAAAGTACCGCAGTTTGAAAAAAAAAAAACTCACTCTGATCGTTTTGATAAGAAAATAACTCCTGATTTTGTTGGTGAGGGACTCAGATTCAACACGGAGGCCTACATCAAGTACCTTGATGGGGTAATACTACCCTGGGTCACGAGAGTGTCTGCTACAAGACCCTATGTCTGGCCACAGAACTTTGCACCATGTCACACAAGCAGGAGAACACAGTCATAGCTGTAAGATAATCTCTGCATTTTTCGCTAAATTTATTGATTTGTCTAAGTCCAATGTCCGGATGTTGTTGTTACCAATTGATCTTTATCTTTATAAGAATAGAAAGCGGACTAAATCTTTTCTGAGATTATAAGAAGCTTTTAATTTGGAAGATAAATGCAAATATTAAAACTTTAGTTTACAATTGTGAATCCGGTAATAAAACATAACCGTTTTGTGGGGAACCGACTGTCATGTCGTATATATTATCTTGACTCTTTAATCCCAGATAGCAGTTAAGAAACTAATTTGGATTAACCACACATAAACTGATGATCACTGCAAGACGCTTTATAAGGATCATAACAGTTAACGTCCATGGAAAAAAAAAGTAAAGTTGTTGAGATTATTATTCATTTAGAATTCTTAAAACGCAACGAAACATTAAATTCACATTTATACATCCAGCAGCTGCAACATGCCCATAAACAATTGTTGGAAAAGCGCCCTGAGGTCATCAGTAGGAGAAATGATGTTCTCCTTTCGAAGACAAAGCTGCAAAGGGTAAGAGTAACACGGGAAGAAATTTGGAATTCGATTCATCCTCAAATCCGGCAATAAGTGTCCTCTCATAAAGACATAGAAATTCCATTTTTTAATTATAAGTTAATAAAAAACAAAAACAAAAAAAAAAAAAAAAAAAAAAAAAAAAAAAAAACCCAAAAAAAAAAAACCAAAAAAAAAACCCAGCACGGTGTAATGGTTAACGGCTCAGAAGGACAAATCAGTGAGCCGAGTTCGAATTCCAATCGAGATCTCATTCGCACAAAATACCTTTGGGAGATGTATGAGTCAATTTCTTCTCTCCTCAGCTATAAGTTAAGTAGTAGTACAGGTTCTGAAACCGATATTGAAGGAGGAAATTCTGAATTTAAAACCATATCTCCCTACTGGGGCACCTACTTAAACTGTAACTAATGCCTGATTAGTAAACTTAAGAAACACAAATGAATGTGATCAGATGAGCATGATCGGAAACGAGCTGAAGATGAGAAATCACATTAACTTATCGCGTGATTTCAAGTCGAAGCATCTCTAATGATGATCATTAATTTTATTACAATATTTAGCACATAAGGGTAAATCTCCATAATCAACACCGGAAACTGAGCTTTGTCGAAGAAAGGAAATATTGTGCTTGGGGTGTGGGATCATCGGAGTATTAATTATTTAGTGTTCCTAAAACGCAAACAGTAAATTTACATTTACACATCCAGCAGCTTCCATGTGTCTATAAAAGTTTAGTCGAAAAGCGCATTTCTCATGTAAAAACGAAAAAAAAAAAAGAAGTTCAGCAAGAACAACACAGGAAAAAAAACCCGGATCACGGTTAGTCTGTTCTCTATATATTCACGATATTCATCTGACTATGCGCCAACCGATTTTTTAATGTCAAAAAAGCTTTGAGAGGATAAAAAATGATCTGTGGCTTAAAATTGCTGCAAATAATGGCGAATTTAGAATAAAATAAAATTTAATTGTAATCCCAATATTCTGTAGAATGGAGTTGAAATCAAAACTATATTTATTTATGACTCAATGTTTTTCGTTGGGGTCATTATCCTGGTTTAAAATGCCTTTGAGTGAGTGTTGGCTGTGGACCTTGGCGAAAACGATCCTTATTCGAACCTTGTAAACTGGCGCTACAGAATCACAAACATAGAACTTTTCTAGATAACAGAAAACACATCATTTGAAGACTTTCAACAGCAGCAACAACTAAAATGTATAGCACATGTAACTCGGAGAGAAAATAATAATGACATAATCAAGAATGTAATGTTCTCCACTCTTTCAAGCAAAATGTTAGGAAGGAACCCCATCAGTATTGGAAAGAGCGATAACAGTTACTGGACTTGAGAAACTTATTTTTCTGTAATATTGTTTTATGAGAAAGCTTTTATAATTTTAAACGACAGCAGTTCTGGCTTCTCACTAAATGAATACCAAATGTCCAAAAAACATCAGATAATTTCAGGGAGTATTTCATTTTAGAACAAGACAAGAATACAAATCATGAAGTTGTTGTATGCAAGAGGTACGTCGACTTCGTAGTGACGTCATAACCCTACAGGGGTACAAATTAAAGTGTAATTGCTCAAAAGTGTAAAGACAACATGGAGTTGTTATCGCTGTACGCAAAAAAAAAAAAAAAAAAAAATTGCACCAGTCAGAAAAAATAATGACTGCCGACACAGAAGGCCATGGCTCTAAAATCAATCATATAAGACTATGGCTCTTACAACTGGCGCCAAATCAGTTTAGAAAATATAAACCGTCAGTTACATCGAACCGCTTTCTCAGATTGATGATTTAAATATAAAGTTGGACGTGTGATGTGTGTTGGCTTCAGTGAGTACCATATAGCCATTAATCTCGTGGACTGGCGTTACAGAATCACAAAAAAAAAAAAAGAAAAAAAAACAGTAACAGATATAATTCTAATATTCTGAAGAATAGAGTTGAAAAACAAAACTGTAATTATTTATAACCCGACATTTTTATTTGGGGTCATTATTCTGGTTTAAAATCGTTTTGAACGAGTGAAGTCTGTGGATCTTGACGAAACGATCCTTATTCGAACCTGATCTGATCCAGGTAGCAAAGAGTGCTTCACTTGATAACTTTCAACAGCAGCAATAACATAAATTGCTTAGGTTTGGTTTGTTTTGTTTTATGGCAAAACAACGTTATGTAGTTTGTTTTACGGCATATCAATGTTATGTCATTTAATGCCGACAATAATTTTTGGTAATAGTTTTTCCAAAAATGAATTTGCTGGTACTATTTTTTTCTTCCAAAATGCATTGCTGGTAATATTTTTTTCTTCAAAAATGTATTGCTGGTAATATTTTTTCCAACGAAAATGTATTGCTGGTAATATGTTTTCCTTCAAAAATGCATTGCTGGTAATATTTTTTCCTTTAAAAATGTATTGCTGGTAATATTTTTTTCGGAATGTATTTCTGTTAATATTTTTCCTCAAAAATGTGTTACTGGTAATTTTTATTTTCTTAAAAAATGTATTGCTGGTAATAATGTATTGCTGATAATAATTTGTCCTTATATTTCCTGGTATTAAAATTTATTTTTACACTTTCATAGTGTTTTGACCTCAGTATAGGGGTTAACTATTTGCCCATAGTTGGAACCCTAACAGGTGCTACCACCGCGGGTCAGAGTGAACCTGGGAACACCATCAAAAAAGAGGTGGTTCCGCGCTCTTCAATAGCTCTTGATCAGAGGTCTTGTTTTTGGATGTAGTTTATCGTCTTACCCAGGACGCCATAAATTGGTAGCACATGTAACTAAAAGACAGAATAATGACATAATCAAGATTTTGAAGTTCCAACACAACCCGGAACAAAAGAGCAAAGAAGGAATCCCCCGCCATTACTACTGGAATGAGCATTAAAAGCAACCGATCCTGAGAAACCTTTTCAGAATTTTTTTTTTTCATTCAACCGAGAGCAAGTCGAAAAGCTCGCTTAATGAAGACCTAAAATCTTTTCGGAAGTGGCCGTGGAATTTTATATCAACATCTCGCATATATCACTGCGCATATAATATACATAGAATCCAAAACAATGGTGATTAAATCAATAAAGTATAGTATTTCCGTTGAAGGATCGATCAAACACCATACAAAGCGTATGAAAGCCTTCACTGACAAATAGGAATCATGTTATAAATCGTTAGTTTCATAAGCGGATGAAAGGTTTATGAATGGTTCTCAGCCAAACCAAATAGAACTTTACCCAAAATTTCACTTCTGTGATATATATATATATATATATATATGTAAAGAAAGAAAGAAAGAACAGTCAGATTTATAATCTAGAGTTTATTTACATTTATCTTTAAAAACAGTGCTCGATATACAGTAGAGCATTATACTATAATTATTTAAAAAAAAAAGTATTCATAGTAATTTCTGTGTCGAAATGACTTCATATTTAAAAAAAATGTAACACATTTACACCAGAAGACAAATACATATGAGTTGTGCTTGCCCAATGAGAAACACTCAACACACAAACTAAAAACGCCGCCGGAGCATTCTCTTCCATAATTAATTTCCCCGAAATTCTTGGGAAGCATAAATAAAATCGAAACATTAACTTTTTTCTTTATTGTTCCTTACCCCAGCATTCGGTTTGGATTATAATCCAAACTTGATAACAGTTTATATATATATATATATATATATATATATATATATATATATATATATATATATATATATATATATATATATGGAACTTATTGCAAAGCGCTCAATATCAGTGATAGAGCTAAAATAACATATTTGGATTGATGTGAGTTTGTAACCGTGGGTTTGACGCTCTTGCGATATTCAGACAAGCTCTCTCTTTCTCTCTCTCTATATTCCTCAACAATCAACTTACGTAAATAATTATATAGGCCACACTACAACATGTTTAACATGCAGACTAACTCTACACCTATTTGACAATAGCTCAATTAGATCTCATTTATATATTCATGGGGACCTACCGGACAGTATTCGGAACATACTTGTCGACAACACTAATATAATACCATCATCTACAAGAAAAAAAAAAGGCTGAAATAATGGAAGCCTTATTAATAAAAACAAACAAACCAACAATTAATAATATTAACTTTGAACATAGACATAATATCTTGACCGTGTTTTGAAACAAAAAAATGAAAACATTTTATAAAACATACATACAACAAACTATTTATAATTTTAACAGTTAAAATATAATCCTTGAAAATGGCTAAATGTATAGCCGAAAGCGCTCAGATAAAAAGAACATTCGGACAGTTTTTATATAATTTATCATCCGAAAAGAAAAAAATCATTAGATCGCATGAGAAATTGTATAAAAAGCTAAATAAAAGAACCTTGTATGTTGTTTTTAATGAAATATGCATGAAAGAAGGATTGCTGCCTGCCTAAAAATATATATATATATATATATATATATATATATATATATATATATATATATATATATATATATATGTGTGTGTGTGTGTGTGTGTGTGTAAGCAGTGGTATAATACAAGTCTCAATTTATATAAGTGAAAGTGGTGTTTGGTATTTTGTAAATTATATCAGTTCGTTTTGCTGGTTTGTTTAAGAGAAACGCTTTGTTACATTTTTTAGTTAGCACTGCATCAGCGTAGTATGGGTTAGGGTTTTGCTCAAACGACGGTCGGAAATGGAGCATCGTCGCAGGTGGTATCTTCGTTCTAGACATCATCTGCTTTCGAGTAGGCGTGAATCTTTCCTCTTCGACCGTCTTTCTTTTGTCTCACCTCACACCGTTATCTCATCTCCCAAAGTTCCCGCCTTTTGTCTATAGCAATAAAGGAAGCAGAAAACAGTACGGCTCACAGACTCGATGTTGATAAGGTAACATCTTCCAAGGACTAGTTCCTTGGTTTTGAAATTGCGTTCTTGCCACTCTTCTGTAAGGGAGCAGAGATTTGCCTTATGAAGCTCAGCATGATTTGATTATCAAGGTGTGGTTGGCAACCTGTCACAGAATAATATTCCTTTGATTATAAAACCTAGTGACCTGAAGCTGTTAACTCTCCCCTCACCCAAAAAGAAATAAATGCAAAATAAAAAAGTACGATAGATTTAAACAATAATGGATGATACCATCGTGTATTGACCCTCAAGAAAATAAGACAGAGCGATGGAAAGGAAGCCCAGGCTGCGAGAAATCGAAACAAGTACTTGTATCTGTATATTATCCAGTCAACATATATGATATGTCAAGTGTATTGCTGAGTGTGTATACTATAGTTATATAAGTAAAGGACTGTGGGCGCCTCGGCGTGGTGTAATGGTTAGTAAGCTCGTCTTGCTAAAACTGTTACAACTGAATAGTGAGTTCGATCCTCACTGGGTGCCCCATACTTTCGGCCATGTGCCACATCTAAGCCTCGCTTAGAAAATCAATATAAGTAAAGGACTTATACAAAATGTTTACGAAGCGGGGACGTGAAAAAAAAAACGAATTAATAGAAGGAGTAGATTGTCGCAATAAAAACTGTAACATATGTAATGACTCACTGTGAAAACCCCATAATAGTAAGGAATTCTGACGTAATCTTTGACGTCATGAGTAAATTATTATGAATATGTATAAGAAAAAAGAAGTCAAAATTTATTGAAACAAAACAAGTGCAGTTGACCATTGATGACAATTCCAGAACAACGTAACTATAAACCATTTTTTTTGCTATCTACTTCCAGCCGCAATGATGGAGAAAGCATTACCTCGAACCATCGCTAGTGAGACACGCTGCAAGTGCCACTCCGTTTCGCGAGGCTTGTCCCTTAATCGAGACGCAATCGCGCCAATCCTCCGAAGGGACGCCATCGAACGAGAGCCAATAACCCCTGAAGTCGCCACTGCCATAGGAGTAAAATATTTAACTATTTTTTTCATCCCTGCGTTCCCGGCTCAACCACGGACCTGATTAAATTACCGACCGAAAATGTATCCGCACAGGTCGCATCCGAAAAATGGTAATGCCATCCGGCCGCTTTCCATCACCGCGGTCGAGGTCTCCGGGTTCGATTTGGGTAGGGAACCCAGCTGCATGCAAACCTCTTGTATAAGCGAAACCGACGATATTTTTACTTTAAGCAAAACAATCGTCTTTTTCACATACCTATTTAACACGATGTAGACGATTTTAAACTTTTCTCTAAAAGAAATTACTGTATGAAGGGATGTCCCCCACTTTCCGGTGGGTTCAGGCATTTGATAAAATTGTTATAATATATAATGCGCGAATAAGGGGAGATTACTGTGTACAGCTTTTATCTTCTATTAAAAAAGGATTTGCTTAATTTTTCTTATTCCTGACAAAATTAGGTGTTTTTCCAGGCGGAAATGTTGTTCTACAGGTAATAATTTTTCATGGGGAGTCGACTTAATTCGATTGCGATAATTATTAATTATGTAGTGAAAGGGCCATTCAGATTTTCCTACATATTGTTTCTGGTATAGTGTGCATTCTAGGAGGTAAATTATGTTATGACTTCTACAGTTAGAATCGTGGTAGATTTTGAAAGTAGATTTAGTGATTGGGCTAGTGAAATGTGGTTACTACCTATGATTTCTTTTAGGTTCTTAGGTCTACGATATGCTAGAGGGTCGGGTTTCTTAAACAATTTTTTTAGGTCTGGTTTGAGATGTAGTATTTCCCAGCGACGTTTGATTATTTGGGATAGTGGAGGCAGAGTGGGGTTGAAAGTGGTTACTAGAGGGATGCGGCTAGATTTATTTTTAATCTTGTACATAGGGTGTCTTCTCTAGGTGTAGAAATTGCTTTATTTATTTGTTCCCTGATGAGGTTTTGTTTATAGCCACGTGTTGTGAATTGATGCTCCAGATTTTCAATGTGTTTATTTAATTCTTCATTGTTGGAACATATACTTCTGAGTCTAAGTGCTTGTGAATAGGACTTACAAGCAATATACTGTTTAACAACTAAAATCATGTGTCCTGTAGAGTTCGTAAAAGACAACTTCACCAAATCAACATCCATTTTGTGAAGTGAGAGGAGAAGGCGTTAAGAACACACTTTCAAATGTCAATATGAATCGGAGCTTTACAGCTGATCTCTCTTCTGATCGAAGTCTATCAGCTCAATAGAGCATTAACTGGCCTGTAACTTTCAGTACCTCAATCATTAAGCTAGTATCATTCCATCATCTTTAGTCAGAACTTCCATTCTCCATGAGGTTCCATGCTTTGAATGTCTATCGGATCTCAAGATCTCAAGCGGAACTTTTTAAAATTCTTTGCTAAAGATACTGGAAAAAAAAGGATCAGCTCATTTTATTTTTCTGACTCATTCTGCAATGCTTTATCTTAACAAGAGTCAGATTAGACCGCAAAGGAATATTGCTACCATGTATGTACTGTAGCTCTTCATTAGTTACTTTTCAGCTTTGATCGATTTTAAAATCGTTTATGGAGAATTGTGAAGGAAGATCTATCTTCCACTATTCAACCTCTCTCCAGCAGACACATCACAGTAAATTTAATGGTCCCTGTATCCGTATTTTCAATGCAAATGTTAATTAACTATATTCTTCAACACCACCAGTTCAGACATTTATAACCATTTGAGACGCCATCCTACTTCCACGGTGTCGAATCAACCTCCATATTTCAAATGTGAGAAGAGTTCTACTCAGCTATTTTCTCCAAAATGTCACATCTTGCAAGAAGCTTCCATATGGCTACTTCCTTGAATACCTCAATCTTTACGTTTTCAAACAAATGGTCAATCATAATTTATCCTCGCCGTCTTCACTTCCTACAACAAATTCTTCCATTCACATCAAGCATTTCATTTAGCATTATAACTTCGACTGTTTAAATTGAGTGGCTCTTGAGCCTTATCTTGGATTGAATTTATTAAAAAACATGAACGTTACAAGACCAGCGTGCTACTCATTGACCTAAACTCAGTACATTTTATATTGTTATCACAGTTAATTTTTATTAAATTTTAAAACCAACACTCGCTCAAAATCAATTTTAAAATAAACTCTGAGTAACGGAATGGGGGTGAAAGGAAAAAGAACAGAGAAAAAGGAATGGCTAAGCTATCTTCTGCATGTATTTAGATGTTTTTCTATAAAATTATTAATTTAATCTTAATCGATTTTTAATTTCTCCAGAAAACCTAAAATCGATGTGTATGTCATTTAAAAACATCCAAAATGGACATTTCTTTCTTGTCTGATAGCGAGTGAACTATTTTAGTATATTGTAATTCATCGGTTCAGGCTAAGTTCGATTATTGATTTTCTCCCCTTTTTCCTACACTCCATTAACATCGTTAAGTGGCGTTCACTGAAAACACACACAAACATATATACATACATATATATATATATATATATATATATATATATATATATATATATATATATATATGTGTGTGTGTGTGTGTGTGTGTGCGTATGTATGTGTATATAATCAATGAAATCACAGAAACAATAATACAAAAACAAAACGAGTCATGCCTAAACCACCAGAGATATATAAAAAAAATCAACATTAAAAGTCCTTAACTTAACAAGATAAAATCTGCTCAATAAACTAAAGTAGTAATTTCAAATTAGAAAAACTACCTAGACTGTAGCTGGAATACAATATAAGTCTAAGATGGGTGGTGCCACTTTTGAAAATGTTATATATATATATATATATATATATATATATATATATATATATATATATATATATATATATATTATAAACTGTTATAAAGTTTGGATTATAATCCGAACCGAATGCTAGGATAAGTAAGAAATTTATTTGAGCTTCACAAGAATTTTGCGAAAATTTATTATGGAAGAGAATGTTCCGGCCCTTTTATTTTGTCTGTGTTGATTGTTTCTCATTGGGCAAGCGCATCTCATGTTGTCTTCTGTTATTAATGTCTGTCTGCATTCTAGTCGATATGGTAGTGTCCGTGTACATCTATCTATCTATCTATCTATCTATCTATCTATCTATCTATCTATCTATCTATCTATCTATCTCTCTCTCTCTCTCTCTCTCTATATATATATATATATATATATATATATATATATGTGTGTGTGTGTGTGTGTGTGCGTGCGTGTGTTCTTTGGTGTAAGAAAAACAGTGCTCAATGATAAAAAACAGAGCTATTAGATATATTGATAAATATACGTAATGATCCATGTTGACCGCACAACTTGGGGTTGCATGCTTTATTATGTAACCACCAGGCACTGATTTGAATTTGTACCGTTTGCTTAACATTTCTGTGTCTCGCGAGATAAGTTGTTGTTTGAATGAATTATTACTATTGTTAAATATTTAATTACAAGTAAGAAATTTAACTCTCAGATGAACACAACAATTTTGTCTTCGAAAATAATGAACACTATAATATGTGTCTTGCAATAAACAATACCCTGGAAGGCCACTAGCACGCAATGGGTTACAGAGAGAGTGAGTGTAAAGAGGTGTGTTTGGGAAAAGGATAAAAAGAAGGGCAGGGATCAAGGTCAAGACATCAGAAAATATAGATTGACATTACATTCGAGTATTTGAAGATTATAGCTATCAGGGAAGCAAGTTATAGGAAGGAAGTTCCACTGTCGGGAGGTGCGATATAAGAAGCTGTTGGAATAGAAGAGATGGGTAGATTTAGTCGTTTGAAAGTGTGGGACCGAGATACCTCAGTTCTAGAAGGAAATCCAGGTTAAATACACAAACACACACACACACACATATATGTAAAAATAAATAACCTTTGTTAACTCATATAATTGTTTCTGAAATGATGAATTTACCATCGTGTTTCCTGACGAGTGGAAGTAATTTCTCGAAACTAAGTATAAACAAATTTAATTCATTTTTTTATTATTATTAATGATCTATCTCTTGATAACCGACATTATAATTACAAATTGTGTTTGCTGTAAAAAAACAAAACAAAAAACGTTATCATTCTATATGAATGTTATATTCTGGAGCAACCTTTCTTTTATACATGGTCCAATGAATGTGACTGGCAAGGAAAATTATTAATCATTTTAATAGTAAATAAATTTATTAGTTGTTGATAATTTTTCCATGTTTCTATTGTAAGATGTGTTGTTTGGAAGTAGCTCTAAGCTGTGCTCGAAGAAATATGGCTGTGATTTCATTGTGGTATGACTTAAACGGCCGCCAACACGTTACTTCCATTGTTAAATAGAGTGGGGTTAACGCTTAGCTTGAGTTGTTTTATATAAAGTGCTTCAATTATATTAAGACATAGAAAGACGAATGGAAAATGACTATTTATATATGCTAGTCAATGAGGTATTATGGATAGCAAGATCAGGTATTTCCTGTTTATTGTGTTGTGCAAACAATTATTGTATAGGCGGGAACGGTGATAAATTTTATGATAATTATTGCAAAGGCTATGATGTACAAATAATTATATATATATATATATATATATATATATATATATATATATATATATATTAATTAAACATATATTGTTGAATATAACATAAAATGAATGTGTATTATGTATAGTCATGAGCCGTTATAAAGTTAGTATGTTTGCTTTAATTACGGATGAAAATAAAAACACAAATTGTCCAACATTCGGATATTTTTTTTATTAAGCTAGCCCTTGATCTACGCTTTCGGCTCACATGAGTCGTCTTCAGAGTCGTTAAACAAAGATATTCACCATCGGAAAAGATATTTTGTTATGTTGACATAAAAGATTACTACGATAACAGTCGCAGAATAGCAGACGCAGGTCGTAAGTTCAAGTTGCAGTTTTATGAAGTCATGCCACGCGAGAGAGAGAGAGAATTATTAACAAAAGAGTCATATTTTTAGATGCAGATAATGTGTTGTGAGTAGTTTGAAAAGTAATTTTGTTGAGTGGGGGTTGTTTTGTTTTAATGTAGATGGCCTCCAATATCTGAAACTTCTTTTTACTGTGTATGCGTGTGAATATTATTTTATTATGTCATATATCGATATATTGTGTTATTATATATATATATATATATATATATATATATATATATATATAAATAAATTAATGGTGAGAATTGAATTGAGGTAACATTATGAAGAGGTGGTAAAATCACAAGTTATCTTTTATGTTAGAATGTTTTAGGCATTCTACTAGACAAGCCAACCATGTGTGAAAATTAAAGGAAGAAATAAAAAAAAGATCCGATCGTAAAAAGAGACATTTTTTTTAAAAAACTGATATAATGGAATATGCATACACCCGAGTTCCCCCTCACTGGAATATGATTGGCTGGTGTCCGTCATAAATACAGACTAACGTGTAGGTACGACAGAGTTTAAGTCTATGACGACGCCCATTGGACTATACCATTGGCTATCCTATTGGTCTACACTTATTACCTGCGACTACGACGAGTACCAATCGATTACTGCTACCATGTACTACTTGGTTATAGAAGCCACACCCACTTAGCTACTTCAATCAAATATATCCCTTTTCGGGACATATCAAAAAGTAAAACCTTACAAGATTCATAGTAGCATCTTCAAACTACGTCAATAAGAAAATTAGTTATAATAACATTTCCAGACCAAATGAAAAACAAACAAAAAAACAAAAAAAAACAAAACAAAACAAAAAAAAAAAGAATTTTGAATGAGAGGTCGGAAATTATGACCTGTTGTAGACATACTAAAAAGTTCCTTTTGAGTTCACTTGAAGTAGCAAGAAAAGAAAATATGTATCTTTCATTTCTCCACCCCCAATACATTTCCAATACCCTTGCTGTTCCTCACCTCCTGCTCCTCCTCTTCAACTTCTACTACACCTCTCGTCGTGCACTTCATTCATCTATTGATTTATTTAATTCTAAAAAAATAAACCGTTCATAATTTTTTTATTTAAAAAAAAAGCGTTAGGAAATCACCTGACCGAAATCGCCAGAAGATAACGGAAGGTTGAAACCAAGATAGCGGAATTGGCTGATCTCCTTATTTTCTATACTTCCATATATATATATATATATATATATATATATATATAATAAATTAATTGATTTAAAATATGGTTTTTCCACTACACAGTTCCAACCATGTTTTAAAAAAATAGAAGCTAAAAACCCCAATTTAATTTTGCAATTTAATTAAAAGCATTAGTTCCATTTCATCTTCAACCATATTTTAAATCAATTAATTTATAATATTAATGCTCTGTAAATTTACATTGAGCACTATTTTGTAAAAAAAAAATATCTATAAGAACACCGGATTTTATATCTTACTGTTCTTTCTTTTTATTTATATACATATATATATATATATATATATATATATATATATATATATATATATATATATATATATATGTATATATATGTGTGTGTGTGTGTGTGTGTGTGTAAATATAGAAAATAGGAAAGAACTCGTTAGGTAAATAATCCAAAAGTTCTTTAGTATTTTTTGTTATTATTTTTAAAAAATAGTGCTCGATACAAAAGTAGAGCATAAATATAATTATTTATTTAACAATATGATTCCAACGCTCCATAAGAGTTCCCATGTTTCAAAACAAGAGCCGATAACTTCAATATAATTATTTGAATTAAATTGACTTAAAATACCAAGCTCTGTTCCATCTTCAAGCGAAATTATTCATTATGGATGGAAATTATTCATTATAGATGGAACAGAGCTTGGTACTTTAAGTCAATTTAATTCAAATAATTATATTGAAGTTTTCGGCTCTTGATTTGAAACATGAGAACTCTTATGTAACGTTGGAATCATATTCTTAAATAAATAATTAACTTTTTTCCTTGATTTTTCCTTTCATTTCGTTGTTGGAAGTGTTACCTGATGATCCGAAGTCCTTCAAAAAGGATTTTGGTTAAATAAATTATTGTAATGGTACCTTAAAGTGGTCTGTTTTTTTCATTAAATATATATATAAAGGGAGTCCCAAAATTTTGACTCAATGAAATTGAATGGTTTAGGTGTTGAACATTATAAGTTTATTATGGTAGTGGTATAATAAGCGTTCAATATGTGCATCGCCTGTAACACTGCGCACTCCAAGTCGCTAGTTAAACTCTTGCCAAACACCCTGATGTTGATGATGGTCTACAAGATACTTCAGCCTTGCATAAGCAGCCTTCCTCTTAAATTTTTGTTTGTCAGTTGGTGAAGTTTTTCCAAATTTTGCATTAAAGGCAAGCTGCACAGTCTTAGGTGACAGTGTGTGAGCATATTTCAAGACACAAAATGGCTTCTCTTTGGGAGTGAACGACATGGCTCAACCTGAAAACAGAACAAAAATAAAATATTAAATATAAAATCGTGACCTGTTTCTATACATTCTGTGAAAATTTGAGGTTATTTCAACAAGAAGATTATTGGCCTGCGAAATGATGTCAATTTTTGGGGACATCCTATATATATATATATATATATATATATATATATATATATATATAGAGAGAGAGAGAGAGAGATAATAAATGCTTTTATATTCTATATCAGACATATCTTACAACAATAGAAATATTTCTGTTAGAAGTGAAAATCTATGAATGCTTTAGAAAATGAATTGTTTGCGTTTTGGATACAAAACTGAGCAGATATTGCTTTCGAGAAGACATACGTTCTTCTCGAGTATGCAGGTCCATAGACGAAATAAACACTTTTAAATAAAAAAACGGAGTGTGTATTCAAATATGTTATCCAATAAAAAGTAACTTCTGATGTTATATATATATATATATATATATATATATATATATATATATATATATTTTTGTAATATATATATATATTTCTATATATATATATATATATTTATATATATATATATATATATATATATATATATATATATATATATATATATGTAAAATAGATAGGTTGGTTAATAAAACAAGGCCAAATGAAATGGTATGTTACGAATAACTTAGTTAAAAGGTTATAACTAATATCGCTTTACAATGGAACGAGACAATGGATTTTAAGTTTAATTTTTATAGTTAAAATTATAAATTTAGTTTTAGTTTTGAATATAATTATAATATATAGAGTTTATATTTAGGCAGAAATCCTTCGACAGACAAGGTACTACGGTTAAGCGTTTTATTTAATTTTTCTTGTGTTCGAACAAGAGCTTTCTTCTCTGGACAAAGACTGTGTAAGAACTGTCCAAGTGTTTAATTGTTCCGAGCGCTTTCGGCTATACCTTTAGCCATTATCAAGGATGATTCAATTTTTCAGCTTAATCGAGTGTGTGCGTTATGTGTATGATTTAGTGTGTTGTAGAGTTGTTTTAAATTCCGACATTTGGACAGTTTTTACACACTTTTTGTCCAGAAAAGGAAACTCTTGTTTGAACACAAGAAAAATTAAACAAAAAACTTAACCGTAGTGACTTGTCTGTCGTTTTTAACGAAACATGCATATTAATTATGTTTTATGAATATGTCCTGTTTATGAATATGCATATTAATTATGTTTTATGAATTTGTCCTGAAGATGGTCTATTAGACCGAAACGTCCGACGTTGACATTAAACATTAAAACAGCATAATCGCATATTAGGATTTTTTTTTTGTTTTTTTCAGTATACTTTTTCTTCATATATATATATATATATATATATATATATATATATATATATATATATATATATATATATATATATATTGTGCGTATAAGTGTCACAATGGAAGGAAAACTATACAGCCTATTTGGTAACGTGATCCCAGTTTTTCCTGCTGATGAGAATGGAATTTTCAACTTGAGGCACAGAACACAAGAACTACTGTACACGACATAGATCTGATGGAAGCCGAAGACGTCGAAAATGAAGATGAAAATTGTAATCCAAATAAATCATAAAATTACAGAGAGAAAGAAAGAGAAAATAGTGAAAGTGGGGGTGCGAGAGAAAGAGTGAAAAAAAATTAGTTTTCAATAAAGACCAGCAATTAGTTTGGAAATAATATACGCTTATATAAAAAGAAAAAAAAATAGCTCATGAGGTTGTGTCTGGTTGGATGGAAATAACGAGACAAATCGAAGAGGAAGCAACGTCTGCATCGACAATGGATCGATTGCTAAATATGTCCGACATATTCGTCAATATATCGATTAGTTCTCAGCTTTATTGTATTAGAGGTTTTTGATATTTTAGTGTATATTTAGGCTACGTACAGAAAGTAATTGTCGGGGAGAGTAATAAATATTTCTAAGCATTTATATATGAAAATGGCCAATGAATTAATGCACCTCAGAAAAATCTTCGAATATCTGTAAGCAAATATCATTGCACATATTTGTCTATATACATATATAGGTTTGTGCGCATGCGTATTATTCACACACACGCACAGACACACACACACACACACACACACACACACACACACATATATATATATATATATATATATATATATATATACATACTATCAACGACGAAATTATTCGTACACCCATCAATTTTTAATATTTTTATCCATTACTCAGAATCTAATGCGCGTATGATGCCAGGCTTTTATATGTTAATAAGCACAAAAAAAGGAATACAAAACTCAACTCTCAGAACAATCAGTTAAATAGAACACATTTGACAAGCGAATTATTCAAAATAGGAAATGACAAAATTATTCGGACAGTAGAAAATATCATTTTAAATTGATTGATTCGTTTAAGTACAAGTAATTCACATAATTGTTTTATCCGTGAAGCATTCTTGACTATTTATTCAGTAGAATAATTGTGATAATTCCAGCAAAGAATATCAGGTGGTGCATAGAGTATCACCATTGTTATTCTTACGGTAACAACACGATTGGAAAGGCAAAAGAGCTTAGTATTGACTTGAGACAGAGAATTATTAACTTCCACAAGTCGGGAAATAGGTTCTATTACAAACCGATTAGCTATACCTAGATTTACGGTAAGGTCTGTTATAAAGAAGTTTAAACAGTTTGGCAAGACAGAGAATTTATCTTGACGCGGAAGAAAACCCAAATTATCAGAGAGCAGTGCACAAATCTCTGTCGCGAGGTTAATATAAATCCAAGAGTTGTTTTGAAAGACATCGCCAAAAATTTGAATAGGATGATTATCAGCTTAAGTACTCGCACAATACAAAGTTGTTTAAATAGAAATGGGTTGTATAGAAACCGACTAAAAAGAAACCTTCTTCACAAAACATGTCATATTGTTGTTCAGTTTAATATTTTCTAAAACATTTTTGGACAAAGAAAATTGCTTTTAGGAAAAAGTACTATAGAGTGATGAAACAAAAATGGAACTTTTTGGGCATAATGATGTACAGAGGATTTGGCGCAAGAAATATGAATCTTTCCTCCCAGAGAACACAGTGACAACCTTTAAACATGGAGGAAGCTCGATGATGTTTTGGGGTTGTTTTAGCTCAAGGGAGACTGGACATTAATTGCAATAGGAGGAATAATGAAATCTGCAGACTATATCAAAATTTTTTATGGAAATCTACAACTATTAGTGAAAAATCTTCATCTAAGTCGGTGATTTACTTTCCAGCAAGATAATGATCCCAAACATACGCTTGAATCAGTTACTGCGTAGATTCAGAAAATGAAGATTACTGTTCAGCCACGGCCTTCATGGTTTCTGGCTTGAAACCTAATTGAAAATCCATGGCAAAAATTGAATGTTCGAATAATTCATCGATCACCAAAAAACCTTCAGTAATTAGAACGTGTAACCATTGAAGAGTAAAAGACTTGTTCAAATCTCATCAAAAACGATTGCAGCAAGTTATAAAGACGTGAGGTCATGATATCGGCTATTAATATTGTGAAAATTGTTGAATTTTTTCTATTATCCATACTGTATGAATAATTTTGTTTTTTACTATTTTGCATAATTCGCTTGTCGAATTTGTTGCATTTAACCTATTGTTCTGAAAATTGAGTTTTATGTTTTTTTGCGTGTGTTTAGTAACATATAAACATCTGACATCATACGGGCATTAGATTCTGAGGGATGGATAAAAAAATATTCAAAATTGATGGAATAGAGGTACGAATAATTTCGTCGTTGAATGTATATACCATGTATCCATATATACATAGATATATGCATTATGAATGTCTACCTACAAGGTCGGTAATATGTGAAAGTTTTACTCTGTACTATGAAGGATTTATTTATCCCAGTAGCTGAATAGGCAAACATATTTTCACACACACACACACAAGCACATATACACGCATACACTTATATATTTAGAGAAATTAGTACCAACAAGTTGTATAAATTATCAACTCACATAATAACCATATTTTAAGAAATTTATATGGGGTAAAACAAAAATCCTGTTATTGAACCCCCTATAATTGTAGATCTAAAGAAATTGACCAGAAGAGGGCAATTGCAGATCTACTAGGGTTATATATCAAGCAACCATTTCCTCCAAAGAAAGTATGAAAAATTATAATGTTTACATTGGAATTTCCGTGGGGAAAGAATTTATACCCATAGAACCACATTTTCTAACCCTAAACAAAAACACCAAACAGCTCTTTCAAAGAAAGTTTGGAATTTGAAGGAGAAAGGTTTCAGCCCACAGATAATTTGGAAGATTATAGGTTCCGCACTTACTCCTAATAGTTATGGAGATTGGTGTAACTTATATTTAGAAGAAATAAAATAGAATAATAAAATACAATAATAAAACCAATTACTGAATCAGAAGAATCAATAAGTATTAAAATACCGACATAAAAACAAATTCAAATTTACATAATATTGGTTTTACTTAGCTATTATATTTCTCTAACTCTTCAAATGTTGAAAGTATAGCTAATTCTAATTACGATATTTCCATTTATACACTATATTAATTTTATTTTATAAATTGCCCCTTGTTCTAAGAACTCTTTTTCCTTATATCAGTTACATCTCTTTATATATTTTAAATTGGATTTTGAATATAAATTTGTATTGTTAAGTATAACGCTGTATTTTTAAGCTATCTATTTTTAAATATAACACGTTTTTAGATATAACTTATTTTTAAATATAACTTTTTTATTTTATTTCTTTATATTCTTATTTTTAAATATATAACTTATTTTATTTTATTATATTTTTATTTTTGAATATAACCTATTAATTTTTATTAAATACAACTGATTTTTAAATATAATTTTACTTTTATAAAATGTAAATTATTTAATTATATCTTATTTTTAGATATAATTTGTTTTTGGAATATTACTTTTAATTATAATTTTATCTATATATTTTAAAAGTTTTTAAAACCCCTTTTTATTCCTCTCTTATTTTAAAATAAACATTTATCCCCAATTTAATGTCATAAGGTTACTATCCGGGTTTAAATTTATAAAACCTTTTCCCTTTAAGACAAATACCTTCCACCTTCCTCTGACCACACTCTTGTACCTTTCGTCTGACTGAAACACTGAAACGGATAAATTCTGTATTAGTTTTTCGACGTTTTATTTTAGTTTTCAGAGTTACATTTCTATTTCCGATACGAATTCATTCTACACGAGTGTTGAATAAGACTGACGAATTATATTTTCGTCGGTCGAAATAAGCTTATCCCCGATATAAGATGATTTTGAATTTTATTGTGTATTAAGTTTTGCTCTGTAATAATAAATACATTGAGCTTTTTTTGTGGATCATTTTTAATATTATATATTACGAGAATCGACTTAGATTATATACCAAAGGATTTATTACCTTTAATATATATATATATATATATATATATATATATATATATATATATATATATATATATATATATATATATATATAGGTGTCTTAAATTACTTTGACAAACATAAGGTGCGGGTACCTCACGCCAAATCAAGGACAAAATTCCATATATATATATATATATATATATATATATATATATATATATATATATATATATATATAATTACATGAATCATTCATACAAAAACAAATATAGAGGTTAATGATTTAAATGGCGAAATACATCTTCGCAAAAATTTCTATGTTACACTAACCCCGAACCTGTATATGAATGATATGATCCCTGTTTATAAATTCCACTTGCATAAGGTCTTTTTTAGTTTTTACAAGCTTTCGTTTGTTCCTACAGACATCCTCAGGTATGGAAATAGATTTGTTCTTGTTTTTTACATCTCGGTAATAAGAGGACAACGAAACTATAAATGTAATCCCCCTAAAAAATGCTATGAGAATGTGTTATTATTTTGGAACCGCACGTTCCAAAATATTAACACATATTCTCGCCATTTAAGTTATTAAACTCTATATTTGTTTTTTTGTATGAATGATTCATGTAATTATAAGTTGAACAGCACCTATAATCGAAATATATATATATATATATATATATATATATATATATATATATATATATATATATATATATAAATATACACATACATATGCAAAATATATAAATATATAGATGCATACACATACAGATATATTTTTTGAATAAAAATTCCAAGAGCATAGAATCCAGGTAGAACTCAACATCCAAGACAGAGTGAGGATATAATAAAATGCTTAATTATTATATTAGTGTTTAAGCCTTATTATTATTATATATATATATATATATATATATATATATATACATATATATATATATATATATATATATATATATATATATATATATATATATATATATATATATATATATATATATATATATATATATATATATATAGAATGTCCATAAAGGTCGTGTGCACTTTAAAAAATCGTAACTGTATTTGTATTTGCGATAGAAATAATTTGTAAAAGGATTAGAAAGAAGTAAATCTATATTTTTTTAAGGTATTATTGAAATTTTACTTAAGTTTCCACATGTCCTCAATCATTAAAAATACAAAGGGTAATACGATTTTGCAGTTCACAGAAAACATTTGCCAACTGATTTACAGTAATGCCTGAAATCACATTAGTTATATTATACTTAAAACTAGCTACATTCAACTTTATAACCATTTTTACAGATTATTTCTATCGCAAATACAAATAAAATTATTATTTTTTAATGTGCACACGAACTTTATGGATACCTGTATATATATATATATATATATATATATATATATATATATATATATATATATATATATATATATATATATATATGAAGAAATATAGTCTTAAATGTGCTATATTTATGCGATAAAGTGCTCAATATCAGAGATAGAGCGTGTGTAAATATAAAAGTGAACACAAAGTTAACACTTAGAGGCGACAGTCTGTTTCCTGCTAGATGCAATGGTCAGGCCTGACGTTTGCATCTAGCATGAAACAGACTGTCGCCTCTAAGTGTTGATTTCTATGTCCACTTATTCTTTTGTTTTTTTGAAGCAAGTTTACGGTAGATGTCATTGTGTTGGCATGTAGACTAAGTTGCATATGTCATTCGTGTATATTTGTCGGACTTTACCAAGTAATTATTACCTTGATACAGTCCCTTAGAAATGAAACGCATCGGCTAAGATTAGTATTTCCTCTTACATTTCATCTGAGAATATCTATCTATCTATCTATCTATCTATCTATCTATCTATCTATCTATCTATCTATCTGCGTGTGTGTGTATGTATGTGTGTATGATAAAAATGTAGTTTTAAGGTATAATATGTTTATGTAGATATAAAAATTGACATCGATGCCGCTTGAATTCAACCGTCATGGTCCGGAGATTGCGTTCAAGAATTAAACAATCTGTCGCCGATTGGTGTTAACCTCGGTGTCCACTTTTTTTAAGAAGAACAACGGGCAACACCCATTGACGTTTAAATATATTAATCGATGAAGATGGAAATCAAGAAAGATGAACAATTTTTCTCCACAGAGCCTATCTTATACGTTGACCCTTCGTGAATGAATTAAGTATTGATGCCACTTTTGGTCTGTTCATTCTCCTATGAATTTTGTGATTCTAGAGGATATACAAAAGCATCTGCAATGTTGTCGGTCGTGACCTGGAATCTCGGCTTCTGTTACTTTCCCCCGCCTGTAATGTAGCTTCTCTATTGCCTTTTCTGTAAATATTTCCATGGTAATTGTTATGATGGGCTTTCCTCTATGGTACCTAGACTTTATGAATTTAAGCGCAACACTAGCTTAGCGTTAAGGGCTCATCAATTTACAGCTGTAATGGCTAGATGTAACCTGTAATTTCTATCCAACAATTTCGACTATCGCACTTCTCGCTGGTGGAAATCTCTTCTGACATCTTACTTTCCAGTCAACTTTGATTTCGAAAAATTTAAAAACAATATCAATAGATGTCACCTGTTGTTTAAAATTCCGTTCTTTTATTGTCCTCTCTCTTTAATGATGCATTTTTCTCATATTCTCTCACAACCAGGAAACCCGTTGTTTGTTAGAGGCTGTATTGACTTGCTTGACATTAAATGATTCTTGCGGACTTGTAATGAAACTCTAGGTGACGACTAATTTGTCTCACGTGTCGTCTAGAGATTTGACGAGAAAAATATCCCCAGTACGGTGAAGGGCAGGAGGAGGTAGAATAAATTCTTCGTGTGCCTTTTATAGGACTTACAAGTCTGGTAGCTGATCTCTACCCTGAGATAGGTTTAACAGCTAAATGTGGAAAAACTGGCTGATCACATTCAATACATCGAAAACAAAACTTATGCCCTTTCATGGTCACCGATTGGATCTTCAATTTTCACCTACAGCTCTGAACGGGTGTTCTCACAGGGATGACCCGTGCCTTGAACGGCTTTTGGAACTTAGGCTCAACTCAGTCATCAAGTTGATCTAGTACAAACGATTCATCCCACAGATGCTTGAAAAATGGTCGGTTCTATGCAACGCTCCTTTAAATACCTGACCTGACAGATCAGGCCCAAAAAGGAAACCGGCTGCCATATATGGACAGGTGTTGCCCAGTCTTCACCTTTCCAATTTTAAAAGCCCAAAAGCGCATCGGCGTCCTTGTGGGTGATGAATTATTTTCAACCCCATAATTCTTTCCCACAGTTCTATCGCTATGTTAAGTGTTAAATCGACAAAATATTTTCCTTAGTTCCAGAAGTTCTAACCTTCACGACTAAGACCCGCTATGCTATGCACATTCGCTTTGTATTCCATTGGTGAATTTAAGTTCCTTTCGAGAAGCTTCTTCACAGGAACCTCTGCTCTGTGTAACCGACTTCTAAGAGGATGCTTCCATGACCACTACAATCTTACCCAGTTTAACTCTAGTTTTAATCATTATCTTCCCCATATATCCGCATAAACCGTACCTCCTAATTTGTAAGCCTTTAGCTCGAGTGGCTCTTGGTCCTTGTACAGGATGAACGCTATTGTAAAATATATGTTGCCGGATGTTTAAAATACAGACACGTGCAAAACACGTAGCTTGTTCAAACAGTCAGCACAACATCATACACTAATTGGTTGAACCACAGGGAGTCTGTGAGCCGATAACAAGATCCAATAATATCTACAAGCCGTGACTGAAAAGATATTGATATTCTCAAACTATAACCAAACGGCCAAATGTCAGTATCGTTTTTAGAAGATTTCTTGGTCGGGGGGTGGGGGAGGGAGAAATATTCGACATCAAGATCGAGTTATCTCCAACTCCTTCATAATAAAGAATTCCAATTTCGAGAGGTTCATTTCAAGAACTGCTGCTTTTCGAGAAAGCCTCTCGCGAGGATGCTTTCCCAATAACTACAATAACAATCTCTAAAATTATAGGACCAATCTTTAACCTACGTATCCTCATATAATAAAATGCGAAACTCGAGCTGTGGCTCTATATATCTCAAAGGCGTTTGACAGGGTTTGGCATGTTGGTTTTCGACGTAAGCTCCAGGGCTATGGAGTATTACAGGACGATTGTTTGATTTAATCCAATCATTCCTACCAAATCGTGAAATGAAAGTCGTTCTGAACAGGCTCCCTTCCAGATCCTTTCACGCGAATGTGGGTGGCCTCAACGCTATATCCTGGGCTCTCCGCTGTTTCTGACCTTCATCAATATTCTTTCCTGCTGTCCTCAGTTCCCAACCAGGCATTTATACAAATAACGCTACCATCCCCTCCTGTCTTAATAGAAAATCCGTCGGAGCTGATAAAGTTAAACTAACCGCTGCTCATGAAAAAGACCTCGTGTTGTCATATCTGGTTTGGTGCCTCAGATGTTCATTTCGAAGTTCTTGACAAATTCCAAAGAAGAATCTGCAATGTAATCGACCCTGAGTTGGCATCTCGATTTCAGTCACTTTCTCACAGACGTGACACAGCTTCCCCTGTCTTTTCTACAAATATGTTCATGGAAACTTTTCGGATGAGCTATCTCCCCTGATGCCACGACAACATGAATTTAAGCGTGCTACTAGATTGGCATCTCGGTCCCACCCATTTACCGTTGAAACATTTAAATGTAACCGTCACTTGTACTCCAATAGTTTCTTTACTCGTTACTTCTCGCCTGTGGAATCCTTTTCCGTTTGCTTGCTTCCTTAAAAAAACTACAATCTTCTAAAGATTAAAAGCAACGTCAATTGGAATTTTCTGAAACCCGTTCATCTTTTATCTTTTCCCACTTTTATCCCACTTATAGCCATCCTTTTCTTTCACTTTCACTTTCACTATCTGCAACCACTAACTTACTAGTGGCATCCCGCCTTGCTTAGGGTGAAATGATAAAAAGAAAGAAGAACCTTCTCTTCTTTGGTCTGTAAAACAAACTTACTTAGGAAACCTTTCAACTGAGTGACTCTTGGGCTCTGTATTTTGTGAACAATAGTGTAAAAAATCCCTCCCCGTACAGATATGCCAACGACCGTGATTTATTATCAGCGTTATTGGTTATCAATGTGGTATTCTGAAAAAGTAACCTTCTATACATTGTTGGTAAATCAGTCAGATATATATATATATATATATATATATATATATATATATATATATATATATATATATATATATATATATATGTGTGTGTGTGTGTGTGTGTGTGTGTGTGTGTGTGCGCGCGTCTGTGTGCGTGGTAAGTAATATTTGGGTTAAATTCGTCTTTTGTTAACAACGTTAGAGATGTTCAGAGTTGATTGTCAAGAAATGTTGTTCGGAAGAAAGAATCGATGAACGGCCGACAATCAATCAGTCTAGAAGATAAAAGGATGAAGAAGGAAAGGTTAAAGGTCAAAGGAACGGCTTAAAAAATGGGAGATTAAAGGAGTGGATATAAAAGAGAACTGTTGAATTAATTCCATCGGTATCTATCTATCTATATATATATATATATATATATATATATATATATATATATATATATATATATTTATATATATTTAGATATCTATCCCAGTCTGCTGAGATAGATAGTCAGATCTATCTATCTATCTATCTATCTATCTATCTATCGTTACATCTTTTTTCTATACTTACCTCTCATAATTTATATCTAAGTCTTTACATATATATATATATATATATATATAGACTCACTGACTCTTTCTCTGATTCTCTTTCTCTCTCTCTCTCTCTCTCTCACTCTCTATCTATCTTTATATATTCCTCTTTCTCTCTCAATTCAACTGTCTCGGTCTCTCTCTCTCTCTCTATATATATATATATATATATATATATATATATATATATATATATATATGTGTGTGTATATGGGTGTGTGTGTAGGGAGGTGGATGTTTGTGTGTCTCTAATTTATAAATAAGTTAATGGATTTATTTTTAAACCGACATTTATCTTAATTAAAACGTTATTTCTAGTGTGTGTAACGTCTATTCGCCTGTGCACTTGAGAAATCTTAAATAAAACGGGTCTGCACATGCGCCGTTTTTGTTGTAGAAAAAATCATCTTGCATCCGCTCGGCCACAAAGGACATCGCACTCAAGCAAGGTTTAATTTTTTCATTTTTCTTTTAAGAAAAGAACTCTTCCTCGTTCAGAATATATATATATATATATATATATATATATATATATATATATATATATATATATATATATATATGTATATCCATTTTGTCTTAAAATTTCCCCAATACTATTGTTGATATATAAAAATAGATATCGTTTTATGAAAACAAGGACAAAATTCATATACATATACATATGTCCGCAAATCGTTCGTTTTTTGGTTAAGTTTAAAGTTTACGAAGTCAAGCTCTTGGATTTTTATCCCTGGGGCCACCTAAAACAATTGGTTTATACCGCAAACATGAATAATATACAGACGCTTTATCAAAGTGTTATGGCTGCCTGCGAAACCATACGAAACCGTGTGGGAGTTTTGAAAAGGTCTGCCAGTCCGGACGGGGGTATGCTTGTGTAGAATCAAGAAGAGGACACTTTGAACATTTATTATGAATTACTGTTTTGCGCTACAGTGATGGCCTTTTGGGCATATATTCATATAGACGTTTTACATTGTTCTGGTGTCAGCTCTAAATTTTGTAAAGTACTTTTACATTGTATCTTCAAGTGTACATTTAACAGCGTCTACCTTAAATTTTGAACTTAATAGCTCAAAAACGAAGGATATATATAATGGCAAAATTTATACACACTATAGACACAATGCTCAAAGCAAGGCATATAGAATATATTCCAAACGAATATTCCAAAACAAACATAAAACATATGGAAAGACTAAATATATCTTATTGAAATAAACATGGTTAATAATACTGTCACCAAATCATCAGACGATAAAAATCAATATAATACTCATTTAATAATGGCATTATTCAGACTATTGTCCTAATTTTTGTCGCCATATTTATCAGAACGTTCAGTTTAAGTGAACCATTTATTTGGCTCACTGGGGTAGACTGTTGTAGTTCCACGCGCCATGTTTAATGGATGTCCTGTTAATTTCCCTCTGAAAGTTCTCCATACCCGAGTTACCGGGTATTGAACTCACACTCTGGGTCCTGTCACTAACTAACGCCTTTATCCACTGTGCCAAGTGTCCTTAACATCTCTGTATGAATTTCTGGGTATTATAAACCTAATTCGCTTGAAGATGAAACAGAACTAATGCTTTTAATTTAATTATATAATTATATTTGAAGATTTTATCTTCGGTTTTTGAAACATGGTAATTCCTGTGAAGCGAAGAAACCATATTTTAAATCAGTTAACTTATAATATTTATGCTGTGTAAATTTAAATTGAGCACTGTTTTATAAAAACAAAAATAAAAAATATCAATAAGAACACAGGATTATATATCTTACTGTTCTTTCTTTTTTATTATAATATACATACATACATACATACATACATATATATATATATATATATATATATATATATATATATATATATATATATATATATATATATATATATATATATATATATATATATATATATATATATGTCTATTCAAATATATGTAGTTATATACGATGTCTATTCAAATATATGTAGTTATATACGAAGGCATTTAAGTTTTTATCTCTATCGATCTATCTAGCTATCTGGAAGATGTTACCAAAATATGAGGGATTTGATCAGATTGATCAATCTGTTTAGTATGTCATGCAGTAAGCCAGACAATTCACGCATCACCAATATGATTCTGCCTGATAATGGAAAAACTTCATTTGATGTTAATCGACCCAGGTCTTTTAATCGACCTAGGTCTTTTAATAACCAGTTTTAAATCAAAAACATATTTTATCAGATTTATTCAAGCACTCATATGGATACAGATGTCTGTGTATTTGAAAGGATCTATCTATCTATCTATATTTTTTCTTCGGCCATATCGCTTAGAAACAACGGTACCCTTACGAACACGGAGGTTAAACAACGTCGAGCCTGCGTATATCTTACTAGCATGGCCCGGCGTTGCCCGTGCTTGATTAAAAAATCGTACGACTCATACAGCAATCGCTATCACTTGACTTAAAATATTTTTGCCCTTCCTTGCCTTTAAAGGAGTGCCCTTTGCCGTGCTGATGTTGTTACATGCCTTACTTCTTGCCTACCTCAGGCTGCGAATTTTTTCTAAGCTCTATACTAAACATTAAATCTGTTACGAAAAAAGAACTAAACAAAATGAACAAAAAACGATCAGCTTTAAAAAAGGACTCGTAATAGAAAAAACGGAATGAAAAAAGAATGTTAACAACATATACTTTTTCGCACCCAACCAAGCTCTGCGGAATCAGAATCAACGTTGAGTTTAAGCAAGCGAATGAGCCAATTGGAGTAAAGTGCCATGCAGGTTTAAATTTTTCCCACTTGTGACGAATGCAGCTATCGATTTTTTTGCATGCTAGCATGCTAGTTAACATTCATATCAGTCAGCTGTTGGCTCTCGCGCTGGCCAATAGAATCTTCCTGCCTATTCGTGGCAGCCAGCTATAGGCTCTCATTCTGGCCAGTACAAAATGGCCGCAAACTACATGAAAACTGCCGTATAAGCATGAAAAAATCGATTATTTCCACTATTGATGGGAGTTGGGAAATGCAAAGTCGGTCTTGGCCTTCTCGCTAACTTGGAGCATGTGCATGTAAATTTTGGTGCAAATCCGTCGAAAATTGCGGCCGTGCATTTGTTACACACACACACACACATCCTGTTTTTTATAGATAGAGATCATTATTGTCTATAGATGTCAGTTACACACGATGATCTGCATTTCCTGTATAATCTGATGAATAATTTCTTTCTTAATGGGCACATCACATTGAAACACCGGTCCCCCTACGATCACCCAAGTTAAGCAACGTCAAGTCCGTCAGTAACTAAATGGGTGACCGCTTGGAAATACCAGGTGCTGTAAACTTGGATGTGCAGCTGGTGTAATGAATTGTTAATCTGAGAGCCGAGTTCAAATTTCAGTTGTGTTTGTTATAATCTACTTACGCGCAAATGCCCTTGGCGGATGTATGAATCCATTTTTCCTCCTCGCTATGGGTTAATTATTACGTTTAATTATTATTATTATCTCAAAAACATTATAATTTAAAATATATTTTCTGGCTTTAAATAACCTGCAAAGCCGTAGAAAACGAATCAATCAACACAATCAAATACGGATTAACTATACAGATTTATTTACAGTCTCGGGAATATAAATATATAAGAATAAATATAGTCACAATTTGAGGGATCGGTTTATATATTGTTGTTATATAGCTTTAATCCTCCACTTTATGTCCACATTAAAATTTCTTGTTTTTTATCAAATTGTGATTATGTATGAATTCACCACTTATCCCTCTAGCTATGGGTTAATTACTAAGACTGAAGTATTATTACATCCAAAAATAACTACTTTTACAGTATAAAAAATAATTTCTGGCTTTAAATAACCTACAAAATTTTGTTAAGCGGTAAAAACGATCTATCTATCTATCTATCTATCTATCAGAGACTGTTGATTATCTATCTATCTATCTATCTATCTGAGACTCTTGATTATCTATCTATCTATCTATCTATCTATCTATCTATCTATCTGCGACTGTTGATTATCTATCTACATACGGCTGTTGCTACGTGTATGCATCATTCTCTTAGTATATATATCTTAGTGCTGATCATCATTTTATTCTATGCAACTCACTCTCTTTTTATGTATACTGATGGCTATCAATTCTTGCTATTTTACAAGCATACAAGCATTTTACAAGCATTTTCGATGCGCACTGCATAGTTAGAACCTTGCGCCAAACAAAGCAAATCAAAATATTCATATTTCCCTGACGATTACCGTTCCATTGAATGGAATTGCAGAATCCCGTTTCATTCATACGGAGGCTCTTTGAAAATCACTCGATCGATTTCTTTAATCAGATATTTAAATTGTTTGATGTGTTTTATTTTGACGTCTCCAATTAGTAATTTGCACGTTGAGCTGCCCCTTTTGTTAACAACCATGCATTCTGTCTTCTTGCAGTCGATGTTTAATCCTTTCTTCTCGCTTTCTTTCATTACCGTTTGTAGTAGTTCTATTGATTTTCTTTCTGTGTCTGTTTTAAACACTGGGATAGCTTCATATCTAATGTTTTTAAGATCGTGGCCGTCAACAAGGAATCTTGGTAGGACTTCAAATCCTCTTAGAATCGTCTCTCTGTAAAGGTTGAATAAATCCGATGATAGATACATCCTTGTCTTAAATCCTGTTTTTTTTTCGTTTTTTTTTTTTACTGAATTCATGTTCTATCCGTATGTAGGTGGTTTACTGCCAGTATAGATTTTGGATTATTCTAATGTCATTCCCAAATATGTCCAGAGGATTTAGCATCTTTTATGTGCCGTGTCCTTTTAAGACGGAACCGATCATGGCCATCTACATCTTTCTGTCCCTTACAGCTCTTTTTTGTTATTTCACCCAAGCCCTGTTCTGCCATGCATTTACTCAATACTAGCAAATAAATCACACACTACTTCCCTCTGTCCATCTTTCCCTCTACCTGTCCTGTGAGTATCAGATTTTCCACGCCCTCCCTGATCCTTACGTGCCCCAGTCTCAACTGCCTCTTCCTAGTCTTAAGTAGAAGTTTCTTTTTGATTCCATTTTCTCTAAACCTTTGTCGTTGCCATCCGGCCTAAGATATCGTCAGCATCTTTTTGTAGAACCACATTTCTGATGCTTCAAGTGTCTTCTTCATCTATGAGGAGATTATCCTTGTATTCGCTATCATACGGGAGGAAAGATATCACATAATGGTTCAGTCCTCTTGTCTTTGATTCCAACGAGATTTTCCTGTCTGTTTAGCTTTTGGAAACCTTCTTTGGCCATCCGACTTCAGATTTCATTGTTGCACTTTCCGTCCTCTGTCAGAACACTTCCCACATATTTAAATTTCTTTGCCTGCTTGATTTTAGTGTCCCCGACCTTTAATTTGCATTTTGGACTCACACTTTTCTTGATAACCATGCATTCTGTCTTCTTGTAGTTTATGCTAAGTCCTTTCTTCTTTCTTTCCTTCACTAACTTCTGTAGGAGCATGTGTAGTTTCCATTCCTTGTCTGGTTACAGCAATGTGTCATCAGCATATATTGTTAAGATTGTGGGCGCCAGTAATTAATCCTGCTAGGAATTATAATTCTCTCAGAAATGCTTCGCTGTATAGAAATATATTTATTATACAAACCTTTCTATTTTTGTATATCTGCTGAACTCATTTTCTGTTCGTATGGAATAATAAGCCCTCATGGCGTAGAAACCTTAAATGTCGCTTGCTTTTGTAAAGTATCTATTATTAATTTTTTTCCCTTTTCCCCAAAACTTCATTACTCACAATTTTGTTTCACGGTATCATCAGCATTATTAGCACATGATTAAAAACAGTGAAACTGTCAATGAAGATTGAAATCGGTATATCAGCGATATAGTTGAATGATTACGGCATTCATTTCTTTCTTTATGAATATGCCATCAACACATTGTCGTCTGCATAGCCGATAATCCTGTATGGTTTTCTTAATTGTGTATGAATCACGCTGTGGCTAACGATAAATAAATGCGGTGAGAAAATAAAATTTTAAGGGATTCATTTCGTTTTCTATCCGCATATAAGACTTTTGTAAGCAATACAGCTTGTGCATTAATCTTATATTAATTCTATGTTGATCAAGGTTTTCTAATATTTCAGCATTTTGTCCTGTACATTATCGAATGACATAATGTAATCTAAGAAGGACATATATCGGAATTGTTACTGTTGAGATGTTGTGAGTTTCCCGCGTGTCGGTGTATGAATCAAGACAAACACAGTTGTAGAGGAAAATACTGGTATATTCATAAAAGCAATTAACAATAGAGTGATTAGTAGAACGAAGGTTGGTTAGTACGAAACAATATCCAAAGTCTATAGTCCAACGGTATGTAACGGGTAAGCTTATCTGGACTGCTGACGCTGACTCTCTCTCTCTGACGCTCTGTCCCTCTCTCTCCAGAGCTGACTTATATAAGAGGGACCAGTCCATTACTAGTTAGAAGGTGGGTGCGCCCCAACAGTTACCCAATCCCAACATAAAAAAAAGAACTTTTTGAACTGCTAGATAAAATAGGAAAAAAATACGTTTTATAACCGGAATTATTTAATCTGAACTGCGAGCGATCCTAAGACGACAAGCATACCTACCAGGGTTTGTTATTGGTGACCGTAATCTTAGCAACATACGACACAATGATGAAACTGTGTAAAAATAGAGGAACTCAAAGACAACAGAGAAAATAAAGACAATGAGAAAGGGTAAATCATTACTTATAAGACATAATGTATGGTTTTCAGCAACCGAGACGGACAAAGGTGG
>CAHIKZ030000508.1:1412500-1457500 GCA_903632075.3 Acanthosepion pharaonis | reverse complement strand
TTATGTATCACCAGAGAGTCATACGTACTCTCTGTGACATCATAGAGTCAAACGAACTTTATGTACCATCAGAAAGTCAAACATGCTCTATGTCACACCAGAGAGTCAAACATACTCTGTCACATCAGAGAGTCCACCATACTCTATGTCACCTCAGAAAGTCCAACGTATTTTATGTATCATCATAGAGTCATAGGTACTCTATGTCACATTCGAGAGTAAAAGTACTTTATGTAAGATCAGACAGTCAAAGGTACTCTCTGTCACATCGGAGAGTCATAAGTTTTCTATGTTATATCAGCGATTCTAACATACTCTATATCACATCGGAGAGTCAAACGTACTTTACGTATAATCATACGTATTCTATGTCACATCAGAGAGTCAACCTTATTTTATGGATCGTCAGAGAGTGATATGTACTCTATTTCACATCAGAGAGTAAAACATACTCTATATCACATCAGACAGTCAGACGTAACTTAGGTATCATCAGAGAATCATACTTACTCTATGTCACATCAGAGAGTGAAACGTACTTTATGTATCATCCGAGACTCAAAGGTACTCTATGTTACATCACATAGTAAAACGTATTTTATGTATCATCAGAGAACCATACGTAGTCTATGTCACGTCAGGGAGTCCAACGTACTTTATGTATCATCAAACATACTCTATGTCATATCAGAGAGTCAAACGTACTTATATACAATCAGAGAGTCAAACATGCTCTATGTCACATCAGAGAGTCAAACGTATTTTATAAAACATCAGACAGTCATACGTACTCTATGTCACATCAGAGACTCAAACGTATTTCATATATTATCAGAGTCATGCTTACTCTATGTCACATCAGAGGGAAACGTATATTATATACATACTCTACGTCACATCAGCGAGTCAAACTTACCCTATGTCACGTCAGAGAGTCAAACGTAGTTTATGTATCATCAGAGAGTCATACTTACTCTATGTCATATCAGATAGTCATACGTACTTTATGTCACATCAGAGAGTCAAACGTAGTACGTGCTTCGAATGTAAGACTAGAATATCTATTTATTTCCACTGAGTGCAAATTCAGTCTTCACAAATTAACAGAAAGCAAATCCAGTTGAGATTAAGATATGCAAAAAGAAGAGACACCAGGGTGATAGGAAGTCATATAAACGCCCCACTCTTGAAGTAAAATAGAGAGGATTTCTATAAACTTCAAATGTTCGTTCTAGAAACCACATACACTCCACTATCAACGTTAATTTGAAGAAATCTAGAAGTGAATAACCAAATGATTTTACATAGGAAATATTTTCTTTCGTATTACGTTACACGGAAGAAATGTATAGAGTAGCGTTGACAATTGCAGTATTTTGAAAAAAAAATTCCTAATAAAAATGATCGAATAATTTGGTTTGTTCAATAATTGAATTATTAGCTTTTCTCTATTGCGTTTACTTTAACCCATTAATGTCCACCGTAAAGCCTGTCATTAATTGCCAAAATTAATATAAAGATCCGTTAGTAATTGCAACAATATACGTACGTAAATACACATAGCACAAAGGAAGGATTTTTTGCGGAGCAAACGGTTGCTTGATTGGTCATTAATATATATCAAAAACAGGAGGGAACGATCAGAGAGGAAAAAATAGATGAGATAGAGTCAGTCACAGTCTCGGTTCTTATGGAACGTCTTGAGAAAAGCTTTGAAATATCAATGTCTGATGATGATGACGTGTTTACACATTGCATTTTATGTTTATTTATTATAGCATGAATGTTCTTACGAGAATGATCTGATTCTATTCTCTGGAAATCAATAATGTAAAACTCTCCATGGTGTACATGAGGATTTCAATATTTCTATTGGATCGTCCTCGAATAGTCCAGTATTAATTATCTTGTGATGAACTGTTTTGTGATATCTTCTTTTTCTTCTTTGTGCAATATATCTTAAGGGTTTTGGTGATCATGGCTCTCCACTCTTTCCTGTCCTTTCAGCTCTTAGTAAATAGTATCCCTCCTATATCCCTGTTCTACCAACAATATACACAAGCTCCTTAGGTAGATTTTCCACATTTGTTCAATTTTCAAAGGTTTCTTTCCTCATTATATGCCTTAGAAATTTCAATTCTCTTGCTGATGTTAAGTATTTTTCGTTTTCCCTCTTGTGGTTGTTTACATGTTCAGTTCATGGTATTCTCAGCATCCTTCTGTAGAACATCCTTATTAAAAACAATAATAGTTTTACATTATCCACACTTTGCTGGTAGCAAGTGAAATGGAATGCTAATTTAGACTTTTTGTTGGTGTAAAAAATCAAAATTTTAAGAAACTAAAATGTTAAATTTCTTAAGGTAAAAATATATAGAAATGACGTAAATGCATAGAAAATTTTCTTGTTATACGTATTTAACTGTTAAAGTGAAATGGTCTCTTAGTATAATCCAATTAGTAAAGTAAAAATGTCTTAGTAGTTTTCCATAAAATTTAAGATTCTGATTATTACAGTATACCGGATCTGATGTCATAAATATATT
This sequence comes from Acanthosepion pharaonis, assembly GCA_903632075.3. Lineage (NCBI taxonomy): Eukaryota > Metazoa > Mollusca > Cephalopoda > Sepiida > Sepiidae > Acanthosepion > Acanthosepion pharaonis. The sequence goes on along the minus strand of CAHIKZ030000508.1, from coordinate 1,454,954 downwards.
AAAGTTTGCAGCTTATATTTTATACCATAAAGAAACAATTTATAAAAAGAATTAAATAGCAATGTTAGTGTGATTAACGGCGAAATGTGTATGCAACATTGCGCCATGAAGATAATTTAAATAAACATTTTGCCATAAAATTTCGTGGATTTTTAACTTTTCAAACTTCAAACAAAATTCTAACTTAATTGTAAAACACTTGTTGGTCATTGTGTGACACCTTGCTTCGTCTTTATTTTTTTCTTTACTTATCTCATGTAAATTCCCGTGAAAATATTTCTAGGTCAAGTAATTTAGACATTTACTTCCAGTCTTCTTGTCATTTAATTTTAAATAATTTTTATTACGTTGTCTGTATAAATTTAAACCATTTTGTAATTTCGGTCTCAGAGGCAGATATTAAATCTGCCAAAATAAATTTATTAATGAATTCTTCGATGTTGAGCGAAGGTTTTTTCTTTGATATATATATATATATATATATATATATATATGAATGAAGAAATAGAGTTTTAAGGTATGATATATTTATGGGATAAAGTGCTCTATATCAAAGATAGGGCGTATAGAAATATAAAAGTGAACTGTGAAGTCAAAACTCAGAAGCCACAGACTGTTTCATTCTAAACGCAATCACCAGGCTATAATTGTCGCCTGTGAGTGTTGACTTCAATGTTCACTTTGATATATATATAAATATGTATACACACACACACACACACACACACACACATATATATATATATATCCAAGTGTTTGACGAGTTCCTTATTATGAAAATGTGTGTGTGTGTGTGTGTGTGTGTGAGTTTGTGTATGTTGTGTGTGATTGTGGAGAATGGATGTAAATCTGTAATGATCCATACTGGCAATTTTCGACGGTCTACAAATTCATAATTTAACATCAGTAATATTCTCTTCTTTTCTAAGTTAAAATAGACTAGACTGACCTCTCTAGTATTGGTGGCGGTCAGTATAAAAAAGGTCGCCACTAATTGTAAATCTGTGGAGAAGGAATCGGGGGGACTATTCTATTTTCTCCCAAGAAGGCTTGGCATTTCACAAATAATAATGAAAAGGAATGACTGAACATAAATGATCACCAGTGTCCAGCGGGATAGGCCATTAAAAGACAAAAAAAAAAAAACCGGAAGTCTTCGGCAAGCCTGCATAGCCAGAAGGCACGTTCAATTCATTGCTAATCAACTGTACTAAAACGACCTTTTCTAAATCATTTCATGGTGACCATGTCTTACCAGCAAATCTGTCCATTTCATCTATCCATCTACTGTCAGGTTGTTTTCTAGTCCATGTTTGTCCTGGATATGACGATGAACTACATCCGGCAGCAAGGGAGGTTTTGAAGAGTGTGGAACCGCATCTTAATTGCTATTGTTCCCAGGTCCACTCTGAACCAGGGTCACAGCTATAGCTTTTGAAGCGTAGCCTCTTTTCGCTGACGACACATCTGCGTAGCCTCTTTTCGCTAACGAGTTCTCCAAACAGAATGATGCATGGCATTTCAGCCACCTATCTACGGCAAAAAATATGGAAGTCGTGTCTGTACTCGTGACGCGCCCAGGTGATGTTGAAAGATGGTAGACTCGATGTTGGGTAGAGATGTCCGAGAGTGGACCTCGTTGTTGACACCATTACAATTGAACACGGATGAATTCATACCATTCCCAAGGATGTTGGCGCGTAAGTAGATGTGACGAAGACGACTGAAATTCGAACTCAGCCCTCCGATTTTTCATTCCGAGTCTTTATCCATGACACCACATCCTTGTAAAGTGTAATCGTCTTAAATTTTACATATATAAATTGAAAAATTTGAAACCACATTCCTAATTCCTGTGGTGCGATAACATAGAGTTCCAAAGAATTTTTGTTCAGTTTTCTGGTTGGATTATATGATTAACTGATTATTTTTAAATTACTTGCAAAATGATTTTTTTTTATTTTAATTTGAAAGTTTTAATGTCAACGTGAAAATTAAGTTTCGGTTTTAAACTGCATCAGTTTTGTCTATATTTCTGAGATGATGTATATTATTTACATTATGCGGACTATTGTCCTCATCTTTGTCGCCAACGTTTCGGTAGATTGTTCTAGCTCCACGTGCCATGCCTCTTACGGGTGTCTCACTTGTTTCCCTTTAACTCAACTCTCCAAGTTTGTTGGTTCACCACTGCTGTAGTATTGTATTGAACTCTTAACTCTTTGGGTTTACATTATTCAGACTATTGTCCTCGTCTTTGTCGCCAAAGTTTCGGTAGATTGTTCTAGCTCCACGTGCCATGCCTCTTACAGGTGTCTAACTTGTTTCCCTTTAACTCAACTCTCCAGGTTTGTTGGTTCACCACTGCTGTTGTCTAATATTGAACTCTCAACTCTTTGGGTTTACATTATTCGGACTATTGTCCTCATCTTTGTCGCCATATTTATTACAACGTTTCGGCCTTCTTCAGTTACTTGGAATGTCGAACTGAACTCTTCAATTCGCTCACTGGGGTAGACTGTTTCTCAAGGACACATGCCACATTGGTTAAAGGCGTTGCTTAAATCTAGTGACAGAACCCAAAGAGTGTTAGTTCAATACCCGGTTAAGGTAGAGGAGAACTTGGAGAGGGGAATTAACAGGAGATAACTGATAACTGACATCCATTAACCATGGAACGTGGAACTATCACCCCAGTGAGCAAAATAAAGGGTTCAGTTCGACATTTCAACCACCTGAAGAAGACCGGACCGTACAACGACCGAAACGTTGTAATAAATATGGCGACAAAGATGAGGACAATAGTCCGAATAATGTAAATAGTTTGCATCAGTTTTGTAATTTTCACAATAACAGAGCATTGAGAATTTTCGCACAGGCCTAATATATTTTGGTGAACGATTTTAGCCAGTGCGTTTTGAGGAGAGATTTTTTTAAGCTACAATGTTGGAAGAATAACTTAAATTCAAAGTATACGCCTGACTCATGATGTATTTAAATGCAAACGACATCAGAAAGTATAGTTAATTAAAACTGAGTTGTGCAAACGTTTGATTACAAGGCAGCTTTACGCAGTTGACTTTAATTAACTTCCATGGCATCAAGAATGGAGACATCAGTTTCAGACCCGAAATATCGATTTCTCTGACGTCATTTTAATTTTAATTCTAATTACTAGACGTCATTAAGCTATAATTTCATGTTCCTTACCACCTATCATTATCTGAAAACATTTCAAATGATTGTGGATATGTGACTGTTCAGTATAGAGTCATTAACCGTGGCATCAGCAACTGATCTTTCATTGGAGACCAGCGGATATGATCAGTTGATGGTTTTAAATCTTTTTATTTTCCCAAAGATAAAAGCATCATTCATTAAGGATTCGAGTCTAAATGATTAAAATATGTAACTGAAGAATTCATGATGAGACTATTTATTAAAATTTATTTATTTCCTAGATTATTTTCTTGTAAATAAAGATGGAAGTACAAGTCATAAACATTGCTATGTTTGACTTCCATAACGTGCAAAATTGTGGGTTAACCTAGAAATATATGAGGGGAATCGAGTATCAAATTAATGGTGGATAGGGTTATATTCAGTATCTGTCTATATTTCTGAGATGAGGTATTATGTACACTATTTACTTAGATTTTAGAATCATTTTACCGAATATTTTTTGTATTCATTGTCTTTATTCAAGTTGTCATTTCTTCCAGCATGTGAATGACTGGTTTGTTAATTAGTTTTCATTTTATTACATTTTTTCAAATCGATTTTTATTTGTACAGATGTTTCATTCTCGTTGATTTGAACGGAAGTTGAACTTACATATAATAATAATTACAGACTCAAATTTTGAAGGATTTTAAATATTGGGAATTAAACGTTTTTCTTTCTAAATATTATGCGAATTTTATAGATTAAACTTGTTTTTTGATCAATTTTTATTTGCTTTTTATGCAATATATGACAGTATTACTAGTAATATAAGACTTTCCCCTACACAAAAACATTTGAAATTCATTGACCAAACAGCTTATACTGCTTTCCGTTGCAATTTATAAAATCTTTCTCTTAAAAATCTTTTCACAGGAAAATAGTTTTTCAAGCCCTCTAGCTGTTATTGCTCTTTCACCTATTGATGGGTGTTTCCTTCTTAACCTTTTATTTGAAGTAGTGTGGAACGTTAAAGTCATGATTATGTTTTTTTTTTCGAGTTACATGTGCTATCCATTTAGACTTGTTGCTGCTGTTGATTTCTGTTATTTGCTACAGTGATGTGGTTTCTCTTAGTTGGTATAGATCTTTTTTTGGTGATTCTGTATCGTTAGTCTACAATGTTCAATGATCTTTGCTCAGGCTTCACTCGCTTAAAGCAATTTTCAACCAATAATAATCAGGACCAATTTAAGGCTTTAATAACTTCGCAATTAATGGGTGTACCTGTAGGACATTGAATGGTTTTCATATTTTTTATTTGTTTATTATTTCAAATCCTGAAAGATTCGTGAAATGCTCTGTTGTTGTCTGCTAAAAGGAAGTAAGCGAGAATCTGAGAAACTTGCTGAAATTTTATAAAACAAGAAATTGAAAAAAATGAAACATTGTATCATAGAATTGTGAAACAAAAGACTATGCTCTAAATGACACTAAATGGTATCAAAATAATAAAACTTCATAAAAATATTCGCCGCTCAAAGGAATTTAGAAGACCGCGACATCTGAACTCAATGTGTTGATCAGCTGCTGCGGCTTATACACGGGATATGGATATTTGCATATTTCTCATACATAAAATCGGGTGGGCTTTGATAATATTCGGATAGGATTATACACGATCATGTACTCTGTGATAAATGAAGCGAAAAATAATGACAACTTGATGCAAAGAAAGTACAACTCCATTTTGCATTAAATGCATCAAGGATTATATTATATACTGTCTCTATGAACACTAATGGGTTTGTCCCAATCCTCATAAACACGTTGCTCTATTGTAAGTGGGGATAATATACTGTCTCTTTAGACCTTTTACTGACCGGTTTTTTGCCATGTCGTATTTGTGATACTATTACTTGGATTATTTTCTGAACTACATTTCGCTTCTGTGAAGTCTGTTTTTTATTTTACTTTTTCTTACGTTTTCCATTTTGAATTGACAGATTTTTGAAAAGTTTTTTGATTCTTTTCTTTTTCAATTTATTACCCTCCCCACTTTTTCCTTCTTTTCCTTTTTCCCCTCTCATTCTTTTATTATTACCTTTTTGATTCTCCTTTATTTTTAAATTAATATTTTATATTTTCTGTTTCCTTTTTAATTTTCTGTAATCTCCTGCTAAAGTTTATCGGTTTTTATTTACGTCAGACTTTAATTTGTTTTCATTGTTTACGTTATTACGTGTTATACCGTTATTTGTTGTCATTTGTTTTTCGTTTTTTGTTTTCCCTTTTTAAATATCCCTTAAGTCTTTTGTGTTGTACTTGTTAAATACTTTCTGTATATATTTGTTTTAATTTACTTGTATTTTTATTTTTTGTCTAATCTGTCCATTTTGTTTTTCTTCGTTAACGGCTGGACTTTGTATTTTTAGCGGCCATATTTGTTTTTGTGATTTGTTAGTTTCGTATTAGTTCCGTATTTTCTTTCATTTTCTAGTCCTATTACTGTATTATTTATTGTTGTTTGAATTTCTTTGTATATTTTTATTCATTTTAACTCCTTTTTTTCCTTTTTAAAAGGAAATTTGTAATTGTTTTGTATATTAATTTTAGTCCACCTTTTTAAAGTTCAACGCTTTATTCTTTTCAGTATTTTGCATAAGGTTTTGTCTTTTGCACGTCTAATTGTCTTGGTTTTAGTGATATAGTTATCCTTTTATTTCCTTAATACTTCATTTTTGTAAAAGAAAAAATATAAAAAAGGCTTTAAATGTATTAAAAATGGCGCCCAAGAAGAACGTAAAAAAAAAGAATCTTATTTCGGACAAAGAAAAAAAATACTGAGCCACCCGATAAATCGGAAGAAAATAAAAGTTCGGATATTTCAAATGAATCGTCAACAAGTATGGTGGCCGATAATGGCCAAAAAGTTCAAGAAAAGTGTTTAGCGGAAAACAGTCAAAGTTCTCCCATTCCTGCTGAAACTATGAAGATCGAATCAGGCCAAAATACCCAAAATAAAAAAAATAAATATGGAAACTGAAACTGGACAAAAAATAATACAAGAAAAGACCTGATTACCGACAACACCAACAAAGATGACAAAGTAGCAGCCGGGGAGAAGCCCTCTTGCTGGTCGTCCCCTCCTAAATGTAGTATCAACATCACGGAATTCCTTGAGAAAGCTAAACTTGTCATAAAAGATGGGCTCTTGACAAATCTTGAGTAGCTACAGAAGGTTGAAAAAAAGAATTGTGTCGGTCTTTGTGGCGGCAAAATTTGTCGCTCCACTAAAGACACCGTCATAAAATTGTTGACGTCCCTGAGGATTAAACCATAGAGAGTCATTAAAGGCAAAGGCTTCTTCATGTGGGACATACTGTTACCCACGTCTAGCGACTGTGAAGCGGAAGTGTGGACACACTAGTCCCCTGTTCTCTTCATGCCCAGAGATGAAGGCCTCTGAAGTTCTGCCCCCCCGACCCAAATCCCCTTGGGGCTGAGTCTGTTGTTTCCGTCTCGCCAGTAATGAACATGCCAACAGCCAGGATCGGTGTGGTAAAACCCCTGGTTGGGTCCGTCTCACGGCACCCATTCGCTGAAAAGCCTTTGTCCGCCGCTAGTGAGGTAGTGGAGGAGGAAAACGAGGAATGGCAGATTGTTGTTAAAGCTAGAGGGAAGCTCCGGGCAGCGGGTTCTCGTCCCAATGAAGCCCCCAACAGGAAAAGACACAAACAGTCCTACTCCCTCAAGCAGTTTAAAGGGTGTCTCCCCGATCAGCTATTCAGAAAAAATACGACAACAAAAGCAAAAATAATAAACCATCATTCGCGCTCAAACTAAATAATGGAAAAAAATCTGGCACCAACTCCTCGGCATCGTCTCCCCCGTCAGCCAAACAACACATTATGACCCTTCCTGCAGTCCTAAGATCCTCAATTCCATCTCACACAAAAATGACATTACAAAAGGCCCCCATCAGAGTTTCAACTGCCAAAGACCAAACTGCCACGGTCACCATTAGTCCCAAACAATCTCCTGTTAAAAATCCTGCAGCAACACCAAAAAAGACTGAAAATCCCAAAAGGCAAAGAAGCCCATCACCTGAAAATATGGACCCTACATCCCATAAAAAAAGGCTAAACCTATATTTAACACAGGGGAAGACGTGAGCCGAATATCTAAACAACTAGAGGATAAGGTTCTGCAATATTCCAAGAAAATGAAGAACATCGAATCACTGGTGAATTTAAGGAAAATTAATAACCTTGAAGACCCCAGAAATTTCCCTAACGCTAAAAGGGTTTTAACTGTCGTCTGAGGGGGCAAAGCCGGTCAGCAGTTTTGGGCCTTGGTTGCGGAAGCTAATGAAGTCTGGCATGTTTCCGCCCATGGCCTACTTGGAAAATGACACAGTGAAAAATTGCAACAGTTTTGTTCAGGGAGGTTGCCGATTTTTGTTCACCCCTCTCTGTATAGAGGGTTGATATTAACTCTTCCTTTGGACATTGGCTTACTTGGAAAATGACACAGTGAAAAATTGCAACAGTTTTGTTCAGGGAGGTTGCCGATTTTTGTTCACCCCTCTCTGTATAGAGGGTTGATATTAACTCTTCCTTTGGACATTGGCCCACTTGGAAAATGACACAGTGAAAAATTGCAGCGAGTCGACCGTGTTGTGGCGTGCTTGTTGATCTTGGCCTCGATCACGTCCCACAAGAAATAGTCAAGTAGGTTGCAGTCGGGTGAGGAGGACGTCCACAAGTCCGGCGACCAGTGGTGAAGAACATCATTGAGCAGCCACGCCTGGATTGTCTTGGCCTTGTGTGAAGGAGCGGGGTCCTGCTGGAAGACGTAGGGGCGTGCGGCGGCGATCTCGTCCATCGTCACTACGCCCCTCAGCACCTCCTTGTGACAATCAGGCCCTTTGGAAAGAACGCCTTCCACTTCCTCCGAATATCCATGATCATGGTCCTCTTGAACCCAAACCAGGCCATCACTTCCGCAGGCCTCTTCCCGACGCAAAAAGAAGCTACTACTGCCGCTCAGCGCTCATATTACATCCTAGAAAAGTGTACAGAAAAAAAAAAGTTAGTTAGTTGTCAAACTGTCGAGTATCTGCATATACAACTTTTGTTTTTATTGCCTATTTGGTTTTCTTTTTGTCAAGCGTCGGATTTTGTTGCAACACCCTGTACTCTCCGTTTTTTTTTTGACGTATGGAGATAAGATATATTTTCTTTTTCTTTTTCTTTCATTCCTTGACTGTCCAGTTTCTCTCGAAATCAATCAGAATATATAATACATTTCTAAAAGGGCCCTAAACAAACACTTATCTGAATAAGATGAGATCCCATCATCACACACTCTAAAATGGCCTTAGGCCAACTCAGAGAATGTCCTGGACAAAGGACAGTTTATTTCCCGGTCGAATGTATTGATGGTTGCGTTTCACCGGACACTAACTTCTCCTATAAAAACTTTATATCATCTATCCTCATCTAATAAATCAAACATTAAAAATTATTTCAGCTTTTTTCTTCTTTATTTTTGCAATCTACTAATTTTCCCGTCTGTATTTTTTTATCCCACGAAGTTCGGTAGTAAAAAATAACAAAATAATAAAGGAACTTTACTTTAAATATTCCATGTCTAAATACACTCAAATCGTTTTTCCTGTCCATGCTCTGTTGAATTCCAGCTTGTGTATCATACGCATGCGTGGCTTTTATTCTGTCAAATACGGTAATTAAGAAATGCATAACTGCCTCGATCTTCACAATGCTTTTAAAAAAGTTTAACAAATCTACAGTTTGTGTTATCCTGACCTGAAAAGCGTGGCCATTTTTTATTTGAGGAATACACGAAGGATATATTTATTTCTTAATCTCTGAAGAAGCTTCGTTTCTTTATGTTTAATTCTAACCCACCAATGATGGTTAAAATATTTCTTTACTTTTAACGTGTTTTTCTGATACAGTTAAATTACTTATGTAATGTTTTCTAACATCATGATATATTCGTTTAAATATTACACTCTTAAATTCACTAAGACTTACCGGGTCCGGAATAGGAGTTGCTGAAATGGCGGTACGTCTTATTTTCCCGTCTGTATTATTTATAGAATATAATAAAGGACACATTGCTCAGTTGATAAAACACGTCAGTTGACGCAATCCACCGACTTGGCACAAGAGTTTTGATTTCAATACCAGTTTAAGTGAAAACAAAAACAAACTTGTAGAGTTCTGTTACTAAAATGGGTTAAAATATGATTTTCCTTGTTTTTTACCCGTTGTTCATTCATTTGTCGCGGGCACATGGCCTAATGGTTAGAACGTTCGCATTCTGACAATGAGACCCGGGTTCGAATATCATCTTGGTCGATTTGTCAGATCGGAGACTTCCTGATGTTATCGGACTGGAGGGGTCGATCTCAGCGTGTGGAACCTTTGAAAAATGCCTGAAAACCATACCACGACTTGTCCCAAGCCTCGTGTGTTACATTTTGTAGACGGAACCCTTAGGGGCTGTCGATAGGTGCTAGCACTAAGTCACAAGTTATCGTGGCCGATGGCTTAAGCTTGCTGGCCTTGTTCAAATTGTTGACCACGCCAAATAACACTCTCTTTCCTAGAAGCTGTAAATAAGACCTGCATTGTAAGCCACAGGTGGACTCTGTGGGTTTTAAGTAAACACAAATGCGCCTGAGCAAACGTCTGCAATAAGGATTGGCTAGCCACCCTAGTAGACGGCTATCCTCGAATACGAGTGGCCAGCTATACTATACATTCTTTTGCAAAGTTTTCCCGACGGTTAAGGGTCAAAATAAGAGATATTCTTGGAAGTAAAAGAAACAGAAAAAATATAAAACTGTTAGCGACACTTTTTTTTTTTTCTGTTTGAATTACACATATACGTAAAAAACGTTTTGGATGTTGCGTTCTCTGATCGTATATAAATATTTTAGACAAAAATTCCTCACAAAAATCTGCAAACTTCCGTTATTCCACATTTGGCTACAAACCAAGCATATTACTGCAGCATGTGTCTTTGAAATTGGGGAGCTAATAGTTAGAATTTGGCTTGAAAACAAAGAAGTGGAAATGCGAAGGAGATGGCGTGATGCCGACTCTGTTTTCGTAGACACCAAATGTGTTGCATTCGTTTGTTTGAAGCCGCACGATTCATTTCTTTTATTTGGTCTTTTGCTTTGAGGCTAATGATAAATTATCGATTCATGTGACTTTCAAAGAAATAAGGAAAATGTCAGAGATTGTGGTGTTTTACTTTTTCCTCCCTGTTGCGAGTAAAACCGGCAATTGCGGAGGAAATTTCTTTGTATGAACTTTACGAACTCCTGTCTTTATTTTGCCCCCAAACATTTTCCTGGATTTTTTTCGAAGTGTCAAATTCTGAGATAAAATTATATCATTGTCCAATGAAATTTTGCAACGACTATCCACATCTTTGTTGTTTAGAACATTACATTCCAGATAATGTACTCTCCGCTTTTGTGACGTGTGAAGTTAAGAAATATTTTTCAATTTATTTTTCTTTCATTTTTGATTGTCCCGTTTCTTTCAAAATCATGTAGAATGTATAATAAATTTCTAAAAGGGCCCTAAACAAACACTTATCTGGATAAGATGAGATCCTATCATCATCCACTCTAAGATTAAGATATGTTTTTTTTTTTTTTTCTATTGTCATGCATTTCAAGACACAAGGGCCACCCAAGGTAGTGGGTTACTGAATGCGGTTGTTTTATGGATATAATAATTGTGGATTATTAGGATATATAAGATAATAAATGTTAAACCTGAAATTGAAGAAGTTAAGATTGTAGTGGTCGGGGAAGTATCCTATTGAGAGTCTGTTTTACAAAACAGCGGCTCTTGGAAAGAAAGTACCTAAATGGAGTTTTAGTCTTACCGATTGATATAAAAATTATATTTTCGTTTAATGAAGTTTTTGATCTGGTAACAGCATCTTTGTTATTTTCATCCCTAAGTTTAAGCTGATGAAGCCTTATTCATTGGCTGAATCGCTGAGATGAAGCATTGTAATAATTTCTTGAATTATTTTGAAAAAAATATTCTTAGAATGCCTTCTTGCAGAAAATGTTTCGAATGATGAGTTCTTCTGCTTTTATTAAGTATATAAGGCATTAGGTAATCTTTAAATTTTTCACCTTAATTTTTGTTTTTCCATTTTCCATTTTTTTTGTGTCTCAATAAGAGTTCAAAAGATTTAGAAAAAAAAAAAAAAAAACCTTCATGCTGCATTTAAAATTCGTTATCTAGTGGGAATTTTTTTTTTTAAATACCCAATTTAATAGCATATATCATCCACTTAAACAAAACAAAAAAAAATTATTAACAATAGTCCTAGGAGTTATATGCGAAGTTCAGCTTTCCCGGAGGCTAATTACATCTGCAACGTCCACTACCGTAGTCTATAATTGCTACCAAGCCCGAGTCCATAGCAATCCTATTTACACAAATATTATTTTTACCATCATTATTATTATTGTTCAGTGCGAAAGTAGCTTTGCGTGGAAAGTGATGCCAACGTACAAATATACAAAATTTCAATAGAGCCCACAATGTCAGCACCTTTGATAATTGTCTACCTGGAATTGTCCATCGCAGTCAAATTTGCGCAGTATTGATTTCAATAAAAGTAGCAAAACCTTTACGCGATATTTATCCTCCAACATGGCGGTCAATTCAGGACAATCTCCTCAAAGCTTTATTAGAGACTTAAAGCAACAGAAATGTAGTTCTACAGAAGGATGGTAAGGATAATATGGACGGAACATGAGAGCAACAACGAGGTTTTAGAGAAAATAGAAACAAAAAGTATATATACTTAAAGAATTATTCTTAACACCAGGAAGAGATTTTTAGAGAACATAATGAGGAAAGAGGGTTTGTAAAATCTGATACTTACAGGACAGATTGAGGATAAGAAGGACAGAAGAAAACAGCGCATAGCATACTTGATGAGCTTCAGTAAATGGATGGTGGAACAGGGTATAGGAGAAAGAACGAAAGGACAAACTTTATTAAGAGCCACAAATTACAGGAAATTACGGAGAGACATGATCGCCTACGCCCTGAGAAAATTGATAAGCAAATCTGTAAGAGCGAGTAGAATATTAACTGTATTCCATTTTAATTCATCAAGACAAAATATGTGCAAGGTTACACCTCTAATCAATTAAAATTGGAAACCATGAAAGAAATGGCATGTCTAAGATCAGGGGATTTATTATTATTATTATTATTATTGTATTTCCTTTGACTTCTGTTGTATAATCATTTCCTTCCGGTTGTAAACCAGAGAACTAAAGCGAGAAATGGATTCATGATATTTTCACTGATCATTTTTATGAAAATCAAAAAATCAAAAAAAAAATCAGCTTAAGATCACAAACATTTTACATTGATCAAGCTTTTCGTAATGTGTGAGTTGCACTTGTGAGAACAATGTTTGTATTTCTTTAAACCATTTGGCTACCAGAAATCCATTCAATGCGTCTATCGGAACATATTCCAATTCGTCAAAGAGATCCAGTTGCAATTGGAATTATTGATGTTCTCATGTGCCACATTTGTGAAATTTCCACTTCAAAATCCTTGAATTTTGATATTTCTTGAAGATGTTCAAAGATATGTTACAGTCAGCAGGAACTGTCATGTCAATAAGAAAAAAAGCATTCTGCTTTTGAGCGATTATCTTTGATTTTTCTGTATATTATAAGATCCCCTAAAATTGTTACAGGTTCTATGTTTGTAGCCGTTCTAGGTGCTGTTCTTGCAGTTTCCTTTCTGTAAAAGTTGCAGATTTTCCAGTGCAGATTTTTGGCCAATTCTGATATGGCGAGATTTATATTCAGTGGGTGAAATGTAGACAGATCCTCAATAAGGCCGGAGTGTACAATGGCTAAAACGTTGTGAATAAAGACGAAGATAAAAGTCCGAAAAACGTAAACAGTGTAAAGAGTTACAATGCCGGGTCTCAGAAATATACATAGATAAATACTAAAAAAAAAAAAAAAAAAAAAACACAAATATTTATTCCTTTTTACGTTAGAAATAAACAAGAAAAAAGTTTTATCGTCAACGATCGAAACGTCGTGGATATAATAATAAAGATAAGGTCTACAGTCCAAACAGTGTAAACAGTGTAAATAGTTACAATACCTCATCTCAGAATTATAGACAGATCCTGAAGATGGTCATATCGTACAACGGCCGAAACGTTGTGAATATGACAACAAAGACGAGGACAACAGTCCGAAAAATGTAAGCAGTGTAAATAGTTACAATACTACATCTCAGAAATATAGACAGATCCTGAATAAGGCCCAAGTATACAATGGCGAAAACGTTGTGAATATGAAAATAAAGACGAAGATAAAAGTCCGAACAACGTAAACAGTGTAAAGAGTTACAATACCGGATCTCAGAAATATACATAGATGAAAAAAAAACCCAAAAAACAAAAAAAAAAAAAACAAATATTTATTCCTTTTCATGTCAGAAATAAACAAGAAAAAAGTTATATCTTTAATGGGTTATGCATTTTTCATGCGACTAGCAACTTCTAAAGTAACATAAGCATAAACTAGAAAGTTGACAGGAAAGGTAATAAATTATGTAATTCTAAGTACAAAAATATTTAAAAACAGACTATGCTAGAGATTTAAGCTTCTGTTCGCTGTTACCTTGGATTTTGGAACTCTTACATAATCGCGTCTACGTTTTAGTTATAAATGACCTTTAGACATTACTATATATGACTAATTAAGCTTCATTTTGGTAAATTCAATCATTAAAATATTCGCTTGTATCGTGGAGATTTGTAATCATTATTTAAAAATAAAATATAGGTTCTATGTTTGTAGCCGTTCTGGGTGCTGTTCTTTCAGTTTCCTTTCCGTAAAAGTTGTAGACTTTTCAGTGCACATTTTTGGCCCACTCTGATATGGCGACGCTTATATTCAGTGGGTGTTAACACCGTGTAACCATATACAATATGACCAATTGTTTCTGGATATTTATAACAGAATCTACATTTTGAATTAACACAATATGTCAGTATATGCGCTTTTCAATTTCTAGTTAGCAAGCATTGGTCCTGTACAGCAAGAAAAAAAACTTTCAGCTTCAGCTATCAACGCTGCACTATGTAACCACTGATGAGTATGAGGTTTGTCTACATAATATTGTTTGGTATGGGTAGAATATTGTCCATGAAGAGGTTTAGCTTGCCATCGTCTTTGCATTCGGGCTATTGACTTGAAATTTGTCACCCATTTTGAATTAATTGGTTCCTTTATTACTGAATAAAATTTCTTATTTTTTGAGGAAATATGAGCGATGGAAAACTGTTTTGGTTTGCGTTAAATTTGTAGTTCTAGATTGTTTATTTTAAACAATGTCTTTTCTAATTTGTCTTCTCTTGCAAAGCTTTATAGCTACAATGTAAGATATCTTTTACATTTGTGATTTTGCTTCATTTTCCGATTTGCTCTTAGCTTGCTTTTTATATACAGTAAGATTTTCTTGAAAAACTAACGTTCATTAGTAATATAATGAGAGCTTACTTTAAATATTCCATGTCTAAATACACTCAAATCGTTTTTCCTGTCCTTGTTCTGTTGAATTCCAGCTTGTGTATCATACGCATGCGTGGCTTTTATTCTGTCAAACACGGTAATTAAGAAATGCATAACTGCCTTGATCTTCACAATGCTTTTAAAAAAGTTTAACAAATCTACAGTTTGTGTTATCCTGACCTGAAAAGCGTGGCCATTTTGTATTTGAGGAATACACGAAGGATATATTTATTTCTTAATCTCTGAAGAAGCTTCGTTTCTTTATGTTTTATTCTAACCCACCAATGATAGTTAAAATATTTCTTTACTTTTAATGTATTTTTCTAATACCGTTAAATTACTTATGTAATGTTTTCTAACATCATGATATATTCGTTTAAATATTACACTCTTAAATTCACTAAGACTTACCGGATCCGGAATAGGAGTTGCTGAAATGGCGGTACGTCTTATTTTCCTGTTTGTATTATTTACAGGAAATAATAAAGGACACATTGCTCAGTTGATAAAACACGTCAGTTGACGCAATGCACCGACTTGGCACAAGAGTTTTGATTTCAATAACTGGCCACAGCAGAGGTGAAAAAAAAACTTGTAGAGTTGAGTTACTAAAGAGATATAATTGAAAGTGAGATATCTAGAAAAGGCATGGCACGTGAAACTAGAACAATCTAGCCCAATGGACGAAATAAAGGGTTCGGTCCGAAATACATCACCTGAAGAAGGCTGGAGTGTACAACAGCTAAAACACCGTGAATGTGATAATAAAAAACAGAACTACAGCCAGACCAACAATGTAAACAATGCATATAGTTACAACATTTATCTCAGAAATATAGACACATTTCGAAGAAGGTCGGAGCGTACAACGATCGAAACATCGTGGATATAAATAATAAAGATAAGCTCTACAGTCCAAACAATGTAAACAGTGTAAATAGTTACAATACCGCATCTCAGAATTATAGACAGATCCTGAAGATGGTCATATCGTACAACGGCCGAAACATTGTGAATATGACAACAAAGACGAGGACAACAGTCCGAAAAATATAAGCAGTGTAAATAGTTACAATACTACATCTCAGAAATATAGACAGATCCTGAATAAGGCCCAAGTGCACAATGGCGAAAACGTTGTGAATATGATAATAAAGACGAAGATAAAAGTCCGAACAACGTAAACAATGTAAAGAGTTACAATACCGGATCTCAGAAATATACACAGATGAAACCCCCCCCCCAAAAAAAAACAGAACAAAAAAACAAATATTTATTCCTTTTTATGTTCGAAATAAACAAGAAAAAAGTTATATCTTTAATGGGTTATGCATTTTTCATGCGACTAGCAACTTCTAAAGTAACATAAACATAAACTAGAAAGTTGACAGGAAAGATAATAAATTATGTAATTCTAAGTACAAAAATACTTAAACACAGACTATGCTAGAGATTTAAGCTTCTTTTCGCTGTTACTTTGGATTTTGGAACTCTTACATAATCGCGTCTACGTTTTAGTTAAGAATGGCCCTTAGACATTACTATATATGACTAATTAAGCTTCATTTTGGTAAATTCAATCATTAAAATATTCACTTGTGTTGTGGAGATTTGTAATCATTACTTAAAAATCTCCTTAGAAACCGAAAAAGTAAAGAGTGCGGAAATATTATTTACTGTCAATCGTCTTAGATGGCGATGAATGACATGCAATTTCCTCAGGAGAATTGAAGTATCAGAATTGCAGTTCTACAAGACATTGAGTATAATATGTGCTGAACTTGTAAGCAAAGAGGAAGTCCTGAGGAAAATGGTAACAAGGAGAAGGAGGAGGGGGAAGAAAGAAAGGTGGTGGTAGGAGGAGGAGGAGGAGGAGGAGGAAGGAATTCCAATATCAAAATATTCTTGGTAGATATGTGACCACTTAAAATTCCCTTAGTCTAACGGATCAGCTTGCAGACTCGGTGTCAATGCTTCGTGGCAAGAACCAGCAACGAATCCGTTAAAGCAACAAATATACTCGATCCCTCTTAACCCGGGTGGCACTACCCGAGTTTCATTCCTTGGCTGCCCCGTTTCTCTCAAAATCATGTATATTATATAGTACATTTCTAAAAGGGCCCTGAACAAAGAGTTATCTGAATAATCTGAATTATCATCACTCACTCTTCAATGGCCCTTAGACCAACTCACCGAAAGTCCTGGACAAAGGACAGTTTCTTTCCCGGTCGAATGTATTTTTAGGTTGCGTTTCACCGGACACAATCCTCTCTTATAAAATCTATATATCATCTATCCTCATCTAATAAAACGAACATTAAAAATTTATCTGATCTAGTTCCCATAACAAAGCGATCATAAAAAAAATCTTATCTATCTTTTTATTCCCCAATGGAGTATTTTCCAAAGAAGTAAAGTTAATTATTTCCTTTAAACGTTTGAGGATTTTAGATAAAACAAGTTATTAATGAAAGCCAAACCTTTCCTGGCCAGTACGCCTTTTGTCCATTCCAAGTCATTTGTGGGATTCAAGGTTCGCGCCTGAGTATTTTACCTTTCGCTGTTAATAAGACGACCTGACGCATTAGACGCTCCTAAAAACCTTGCAGGAAAGAATCAGAAATATTTTTCCCTGTAATTCATAGCCCTCCACAATATCCCAAATTTTACCATCATAAGAGCATATTTCAGCATGAAAACCTGGTTAATCATGACATCACAGATCGAGAAGAAGTACCAAATTTATAATAACTATTGAGAACTTAAGATATATGCATTCGTTGAAATATTTGAAACAAAAATTTTAAATGAACATTTCATTCATGAATTGGCTTGCTATAATTAAGAAAGCTCAGGGGGTTGTCTTTTAAAGGACAGAGTGGCAACTGGGTAAATAATACTGAAAAGTTGCTCAGCCCTGGAGAACAGCTGCCCGAGGCCGCGCCCTCCCATTGCACTAGAGGGCAGGGATTGGTGCTCGCACCAAGGCCAGCGCAACCGACGGTTGCGGGGGCTGTTCGGGTCCCCATCTAAAAATAGACCTTGTGTCACATCTCGTCCTAGTGGGGGGAGAGAGTAAATACCGTGTGTAAATTCCTCTCTTGATGGGTATACACATTCGGATACATACTGGAATTCGTCTCTGCGCTGGTAATATCACAGCTTTGACCAGCTTGAACCGGCTTTGACCAGCTTAGACTAGCTTAGATCAGCTCTGACCAGCTTAGACAAGCTATGACCAGCTAAGACCAGCGGCCCGAGTGAAGACACTCGGGTCCCCGCGTTAAAAACCGACCTTCTATCACAACCTGACACATTTCATTTGGGGTGGGGTCGAGTAAATACTATGTGTAAATTGCTCTCTGGACACATTAGTTATCATCTCCCAGTTGCGTCTCTGTCTTTGGGCAGAGCGCGCACAGTGGCGGCTCCGTCAAATGACAAGAAAATTATACTGAGGCACCCAGCCGTGAGGAAGAGCTGCCCAAGTCGCACCCTCTCATTGCATCAGAGCGAGGGATCGGTGCGCGCGCCGAGGACAGCGCAATCTACGGTTGAGGGGGCTGCAGTCAATTTTTGTTCCTAGCCTGGGTATACGCGCTCAAGCTCCCCACATTAAACCGACCTAGTGCCAAAACCTGACCTCATGTGGGGTGGTAAGTTGAGTAAATACAAATTGTTCTCGCGAGTAGTTTGTAACAACTTATTTATCATCTCCCAGTTGCGTCTCTGTCTTCGGGCAGAGTGCGCTCAGAGGCGGCTCTGTCGAAGAACAGTATCGCAACTGAGGGAAATTATACTGAGCCATGGGGAACAGCTGCCTGAGGTCGCACACTGTCATTGCATTGAGGCTAGCGTAACCTTTATTGCTAGCCTAGGTGTACATGCTCGGGCTCTCAATATTAACCCTACCTTGTTTCACAACGAGACTTCGTGAGGTTGGGGACGTATAAATACCAAATTAATATAATGTAGTGCTGGGGCTTTTTAATCTCAGATTTCGTGGGAGACTTGAGATGTTATTTCGCATTTATTCCCATAGATGGAATAATCGGAACAGTAGTTAATTCCTGTCACTAATCCTCGAGTTGGTGTAGGGTAGCTTTGGTGATGTTCTATAAGAAGAAATGCGACTGATCTGTCGCAAAACACGCTACATGCCTTCATTAACTCTTTCAATTCTACTTCATCAAAATGGAAAGAATCCTTCATAGCTGATGGGTAATAAACTTTCTCCTGAAAGTGCGGATGCAGGTTCGAATCCTGGCAGAAGGCGCATCTTTAAAAAACTTTTTTTAGGTGTGCAGGCCACTAGACGAAATAAATACTGTTTAAAATAAAACGGACGGTGTACTAAAATACGCTTTTCCATTAAAATAGCGTTTGAAGTAATAAAAATATATCCGATTGAACAATACATTCATTAATTCTTTAGAAATTGTTTCGTTTAAATTTCGGATATGAAACTGAACCGATACGACTTTGGAGAAATCTAGACGGGTGAGTAAGATTTAAAGGTAAAGAGAATCTGGATTCCTTGTGAAAGATTCGTATCCGAGGTCTTCAAGCACACCGGCACAGACGGCTGTTTCTTATGCAACAAGAGAAAGAGGTTCAAATGCTACAGGATGGCACATTTTCTTTAATAAGTTTTCTCGTGTATACAGGCTGGTCGGGGAAATAAATTTTGTTTAAAATAAAACGGAGCGTCTACTTAAAATACATGTATCTCTTGAAATAACGTTTGAAGTAATAAAATAGTAAACTTTTTAATCAGATGGAACCTGGATCGAACAGCATTGAAAGTGGAATTAAATAAGGCATATAAGAATTATAATCCATCATTTAAAAAAATCGGCAAGAATATATTAAAAACGTTCCCGGGGTAAAAGGCACTTATGAAGTTGATAGTTATGAGTGTGAATATGTGATTGAAATATTAACATATATAACCGAACAAGAATAGATATACATTCGAATCGGAGAAGTCGCTTTTTTTTTAATTGGAAAACTAGAGAGAAATTAGAAATAAGGTCAAAGACACATGGGACAGTGGATAAAGGCGTTAGTTAGATCCAGTGACAAGATCCAAAGAGTGTAAGTTCAATACCTGGTTAAGGCAGTGGAGAACTTTCAGGGGAGAATTAACAGGAGATAACTGACATCCATTACACATGGCAAGTGAAACTAGAACAGTCTATCCGAGTGAGCGAAATAAAGGATTCAGTTCGACATTCCAACCACCTGAAGAAATCCGGAGCGTACAACGGCCGAAACTTTGTGATAAACATGGCGAAAAAGTTGAGGACAATAGTCCGAATAATGTAAATAGTGTACATAATACTTCATCTCAGAAATGTAGACAGATACAGAAATAAATACATTATGCGCAACTGACAGTAAATTCAGATTTAAAATTTGATCAGTAACTTTTCACTTTTAGTATAAAGCATCGATACAGATATTTTTACCGCTTTCTCATCACCACCAGTCTCATGACTCGGGTGTGTGAGTAGTGTCGCTACGTTACTGAGCACCAGAAAATCACTCTACACATGTTTCGATTGTGTGACTGAAAGTTAGAGAGGAATTCATTCTTTCGAACATAGCGCGTCTTCGGCAAATTTGATCGGTTGGGTTCCATCCTTCTCCAGGTCAGACCACACCCCATATCTTCTGACCTGAAGGTTCGCCTTGTTAAACTCTCCGACCTGCCTGTTTACTTCAGTCTAGATTTCCACCCAGCGATGCCATGGCATCACTTCCCTTGGTATACTGCCAATAGGTCAGTCCTATGTGCAGATTTAGCCTGCAGTCAATCGGATTTTGGTGCTGTTAGCCTCTATCAGATCAACTCCCCACCGGTGTAAACACTACACATGGAATAAATATCACTTTTACAGTTACTTAGATAGTAAAAAAGACATTACTTCAAGAAATAAATATTTTTAAGATAGGGTAATAAGATGGCGTCTTTAAGTTCAACTTGTTGGTGGTAAGAGCCTCGTAGTCGCTCCACATGGAATAAATATGACATTTACAGACACTTAGAGTGTAAGGATATTATTATTGTTATTATTTTTCTTATTATAAATAAATTAAAATAAAATTAAAAACAATAATAATAATCGAAATTATAAATAAAATAAATCAATAATATTTAAAGTTTGTTTAAAATAAATAAAAACAATAAGAACTCCCCCAGCATGCAACAAAAACTGTTCCTGCCGGAAATATGGAAATCCCACCATGAAGGTAATTCAATCTCATCACCACGAACCTTGGTACAAGCAGCAAGTCACCGATTTCTCTCTGTGATATAGCTTGTAATACTACGGAGTAAATTCTCCTTTTTATCACATGTACTATAAAACAAGTGTAACCTAAAAAATACAGACATCAATGCACATAAAGTAAATATAAATAAATTGTATGAAATTAGCATACAGTTTACCATGTGATTCCTGTTATTTGTGTACATTTTATTTCCTGTCAAGTATCTCCGTGGACACGAAGCTAATTTCTGCTGCTATGATGTGAGTGAACCCTCACAAGAGAATAAATGAATATAAGGGATAAAAAAACATTTACAAAAATCTATTTATAAGTAGAAGCAGTCCATTGTCACAATAATAGGGGGAGCGGGAAGTACGCTACTTTACAACAATAGACTTTACGTATCTTAGCAAATATAATGTTAATGCAAAAGTCCTAATAAAGTAGTTCAACAACATTTGACATATCCTTTTAGGTTATCACATCATTTCATATCCGGGCAGTTATTTGAAAAAAGGAGTTTTGCGCCTCGGACCAGAATCTAATTGGAATTTAGATGCTGCTTCCTGGGATGACTACTGTGGCGTGATCGAAAACAAAGTTTGCCGAAAACTCACGCACATTGAGAAACAGTTAAAAAGAATCGTTCCATTTTATTCATGTGCTTTAACAGCTATACGTCGACTTCTTGACTGGGAAAAAGAAAATGGAGAAAGCAAAAAGTGTCAGATAGCGTTTCCTTCTCGTAGCCATCACCGAGATAGACTTCTATCTGGCAAAATAAATTACGCGTTTATGAAACGTTTGAACTCCCCCTCCTGCTAGCTTAATTAGGAACAATCCAAAACAACAGCTCCCAGCCCACACTCATACCTGACTACATTCGAGACTGATTGGAGACAGATAAAAGTGTCGGCTCAAGTGTTTTTAACTGCCATGCTCAATTAAAGGGTCATTTTTCAGCAATGAGCATCATCGGATATCGCTACAAGGTTTAAGATGTAAAAAGAATTCTGGAGATGTTAATGCAATTAAACCGAGAATGGTTCAGTTATGATGGAATAAACATCTTTAGTGAAAGATAACCTGGAGTGAAAATTTGATGACTGAACAATGATTTTCCTTAAATTTGGCTATTAATTATTTTTTTTTTAAATGCTGGAAAAATTTGCGTCACCAAACACGTTTAACTTAACTGTCTGCTATTCCGTAACTTGTTTACTGTCATTGGTACCGGGTTAATGTTATTGGACGATTTCTATTCTTGTAATGAAATGATTATCCTGATAAAAAATGGAGAAAGTGATATATACTAGAAACTTTTGGAATGACCAAATCCGATTCTCTTGGGGAAAACTGATTTTTCAGCGAAAATTTGATATTCAGATTATGTCATTTTTTGAACAGCTTTATAGTTTTATATTTTCCGTCTAATTTAAAAAAAGAAAAGTTATCTTAGATTGTCTGGCCTGAAGCCATTTGAAACAGTTATCAACTAGTCTTGAATAATCCGGCAAAGAGATGGCCACACTATTATACGTTGCAATGGAGATTTTTTTTATTTATTTCATGCTTTTGAAAGCCGTGTTAAGGTGTTAGGTTTGATTCTTTCCCAATTTCTCTCTTTTCATTCGTCCGCTTTATCTTTCTGTCTTTTTACTTTCTGTCTTTTTTCTTTCTTTCTTTTATTTTCTTTAGGGAGACAGGTTTGATTCCTTTCCAATTTCTCTCTTTTCACCCGTCCACTTTTTATTTTTGTCTTTTTTTTTCTTTCTTTTATCTTTCTTTAGGGAGACAGATTTCTTTAAAGATTACTTTCCTTTCCCTCATTTCCTTCGTGTTTTCTTTCATTATGACGACAGGTTTGTTTTATTTAAGATTACTTTTTTCCCACCATTTTCTTTGATCTTCTTTTCCTTATTTAAGTCGACAAATGTGTTTCGTTTAAGACGACTTTTTTTTATTTTTAATCAATTCATCCCGAAGAAGGTCATAAAAGACGCATGAAACTACTCGAAGTGAAACAATAACAATATATTTTAAAGTTTACATTTCACAGTTTTATATTAAGAAATGGACAAGGTCCGACAATTTATTTATTAAAGACATTTTTTATGTTTAACGTTGTTATTTATAGATACACGTATTTAATCAAATGCTCTGTTTATGATAAACAGTATTAAATAACATTTACCGGCCTGAATGTCCGAGAAATTTTCAGAGTTTACATTGAAACGTTAGAAGTATAGAGTTAAAGTAGAATTTAGAAGGAACCGGAAACTCACTCCTAAGGAAACAATGGATAAACCATTACTCCTGATCAAAAGAACGTGGAGGTGTGTGAAACTGTCGATAAGTGAAGATGTCTACTCCTACTGTGGGAAAAAATCCTTCTTTCTTTCTTTCTTTCTTTATTTCTTTCTTTCTTTGAGAAAGACTTTATTTGCTTGCTTGTTTCTTATTTTCTTTTATTCTTTCAGAAAGGATTTGTTTGTTTGTTTTTTTTCTTTATATACGAAGGCTGGGTTCTAAAAAAGTTTTAAGCTTAAATCACTTTCCAAAATGACCAATTATCAAATATTTTGGGAAATTCCTTATTAGTCGTGCCGAGAATATATAAACGAATATATATAATATATATATATATATATATATATATATATATATATATATATATATATATGTCTGTGTCTATTTTCAACATACGCACACGCACACACACACACACATATATATATATATATATATAAACTTCAGGTGTTGATTATAGAGTCTTAAAATGAGAAAAATGTATATTCATTATTAATATTTCATTTATAGCTCTGTTATTTTACTTCGGGCACTATTATTATATTATATATAGTGGAGATGTACAGGGTCCGATGGATAAATTATCATCTACATTACAAACAAAATGAAAATAACATATAACGTGAGAAGCTGCCGATCACCATACAGTGTTCATCCTTATGTCATCACAGGTAATATCTCCAGATAGACGCATTTGAACTCGGAAAATGTTGAAATGTGAGGCTAAGACATCTTCGGCCCGGAAAGAATAGTTCATTTTTTTTGTCTGGTATGGCTCTTGTAGTTATAGCACATGGTAGGAGGCGTAAGGTAATTTCTGGAGGCGTACAGGGAGCCAACCATATTTTGCAAACATTTTTGCAATGCCTTAAGTAATGGATAATATATACAAGTTCGAATCTCACTATGGTCGATTTGTCAGGAAAGACGCGGCGTACTGCATCTTTGGAAAGTAACTGAAAACCATACCACGGATAGACCCAAGCCTTGTGAGTGAAATTGGATAGATGGAACCCTTGGGACCATCGATAGATGGGCTAGCACGATGTCATAAGTCATCGTGGCCGAGAGCCTGAGCGCGCTGGCCTTATTCAAATTGTTGATCACGCTAGATATCACTCTTTACCAGGTCTGCTCAGCATAGTTGAAGTATACTAAGCTCGGTGGGTGTAGAATAAACACAAATGCACCTGAGCAAGCGTCTACAGTAGGTATGAGCTAGCCTCCTTAGTAAACGGGTATCCTCCAATACGACTGGCCAACTATACTATGTATGTATTATTTGTTCTTGAAATAATGTCCATCTTCATTAGGCAACATTTTATCTTCAAGATTATTTCCATTCAATAATTCTCTGGTATATATGTAATTTTTGGAGCCAAATAGGCGGAATAGATTTAATTCTGTCTTCTTTCAGCCGACACTATTTTATAATTTTTCAAATAATTTTTTACCATGCTATGATCCTTTTGGCCCGAGAAGAAAAATAGTCCCGGCGGAGCATTTATTTGAACCGGTACATTTATGTTACAATCTATTTCATATTGCACCTGTGTTTAGTACAAAAGAATACAATAATATGCCAAAATAGTACAATGACGTGCCAAAAGATGGAGGTGCACGGTATACTGTAGTGCACCACCATCTAACCCGCCGAAGTTCAGAAAATTGTCATTGCTCCGATTGCATAACTGGTCGGAAGACATCTAGAGAAATGTTGAGTCATATCGACCATATAGTTGTACACAGCTCTCGTACATTTACAGATTCAGGATCCTGCATACCATGTTTATGTCAGGTAAACGAATTGCCCACATAAGTCTTCTGAAGAACCCAAGAGTCCAAGGATGAGGGAAAATTGTTATGAAGTAGTGCAGGTTAGCCGTTACTGGTCAATAACATATTAAAGCGGCCCAGTAGAGCCAACCTCTGTCAGGGGAACACACTCCGCAATATTATAGAACCATCATTACTCTGCATGATGGCTTGTTGACAACTGAATTCCACGGCTTCCTCAAGTTAGCGATCACCCGAACTCTATCATAGCTCGAAACACTGTGGAACAACGACTCATGCCACACATTGCCCGTCCTTTATCGTTTAGCAACCGATGACACAATTAACAATAATATGGTCAAAGGTATTGTGTCGTAAAACACTCTTATGGCTTTTCTACTCCTATATATCATTCCCTCTCCCATAGAGCAGTGGTTCCCCAACTTTTTTTTCAAGGGGCCGAATTTTCGGAATGAAAATTCGCTCGCACCTCACTAAATTTTATGTGATAAAAGTATATTTAAATATATAAAAACAGGGAGAGAGTTAGAGGGAGATAACCGCCGATTCGAAGTCAGAACATTATCATATTGATAACTCTCTCTTCCAATTTGCGAACTCTAATTATTACATTATTAATACTTGCTATGATGCAAAAATATCACAATGATAAAATATAATATTTACATTATTCGGACTATTGTCTGCTATATTTATCACAACGTTTCAGTCATTGTACGCTCAGGCTTTCTTCATGTGGTTGGAATATCGAACTGAACCCTTTAATTTCGCTCACTGGGGAAGACTGTTCTAGTTCCACGTGCCATGTCTAATGGATGTCAGTTATAAGTTATCTCCTGTTAATTCCCCTCTCCAAGTTCACCACTGCATTAACCAGGTATTGAACTTACACTCACACTCTAGAGTAAGTAATAAGGTAATTTTTCAGATCTTCGTTATGGAGAATAGACTTTTGTAAATTTAAGTTCAGTACTAGATTGGCGGCAAGGTCTCATCAATTTATAGTAGTGTTGGCTAGATATAAGTTTTATGTTAGGAGTTATTTTTTCTCGTACTTGTGGAACTCTTTCCCAACTATATTCTTTGCAGTCTACTTTAATCTCCAAAAATTTAAACGCAATGTCAATCGCTATCTACAGTTGTCCTGATTACTCTTCTTCTGTTTTCGCTTCTTAGTAATGTTTCTGTCTTTTAATTCTTCTACATCCAGTAGCCTCTTCTGTCCTAGTGGGTTTATTACATTTCTTGGGGTGAACTCGATTAAAAAAAAAAATTCCTTCGTGATACACTCGTGACATCATAGATCTTGTTATGTGAAATGTTGTCACGCTTTTAAAAATGAAGAAAATTCCATTCGTCAGGTACACATAATGCCCGGTTATAACTCCAACAATTCACGTCATCTTGTCACGTGCAACTTAGTCGATTTTCAATGATAATCCATGTAACAAACCATAACTGATTTAAGTTTGGATATTTCAATGTCAGTAAATGATCAGTGTCTTTACGCACGTCTAACTTAGGTGGCTAAGAGTTGATTAGTAAGTCTTGTATCACTGAAATCATTATTATCTACAAAAAAGTATAAAAAATTCTTACAATCTAAAATTATTTTCTGGGTTCTTCAAAGGGTTGGTAAGTCGTAGAAAACGAATCATTCAATCAATAATTCATCATCAGAAGAGAAATGATACGAATATTTCTCGAGGTTAGAATGTATCATGCAAACGAACGATTACGGTTGACTAGCTGGTGAATAATCACGTATTTTTATGGTTGTTAATGCAACGGAAATGAGAAAATGTGATCCGAATGAGGAATAAACACGGTCTTTACATCTAGACGTCTTTAATGGACATAGCCGTGTTCATGGCTCCTGAAAAAGTCATTTTGTTCGGGTACTAGCATTGAGTCTCATTGTGAAAACAGAAAATTCAGATATTCAAACTGCAAACTGATAACAAGTCAGAGTCGCCGAACATACTCACTGATCTTAGCGGCGATTAAGGTGAAGCCATAAAAAATATACATACAGTAATGCTTTCATATTCGAAGGTACCGACATACAAATTTTTGACATACGAGCTGGACTTCGGCTGAGTTTTTGTCTTGAGATACGAACAAGTTTCAGTTAAACATCCGCTAGATTCGAGATTATTTCCACACGCAGTACAGGTGTTCACCTCACTTTGTAAGGATCTCTTTTGTGGTGGGTTGTGACTTTTTTTGCCGTTATTTTGCAAATTCCCTTAGTGACATTATGAAAAGCCGAAACGTATGAGTTCGCTTGAGTTAAAGCGGGAAATTATTTAAAAAAACATACGGAAGACTTACGAGTAATGGATTTGGCGAGATAGCATGAGCTTTCTACTTTGACGATAAAGAAAAAAATTATATAATTAAAAAAATAGTTACAGTAATGGATAAAATGTAAATGTTTTAAAATTTTAAAAATAAAGTGATAAAGTTAATTTTCTAGTATTTGTAAGCTACATTTCTGGTATATTCGCGCGTTTATTGCTTGTAAGAAACCGACAAATACAAAAATAGAGGTTTGATTTCTAGGAAAATAAGTGTCATTTTTAGGGGTCTGAAACGGATCGGAACTATTTTCATTAATTTCAATCTGGAAAATTGATTGCGATACGAGTGTTTGGTGTTATCAGCTCGTTCTTGGAACAAATTAAACTCGTATCTGAAGGCATTACTGTATTAAAAATGTAGACAAAAAAATGTCTCCGATATTCTCAATTTTTTCAATACTCAAAATTATTCAATTATTTATTTATTTCATCTCTATAAATCCCTATCTCTTTAGACATTTGACATCTTATTTTCTTAAAGTTTAAAAATGTCTAAAATAGCATTCCATTTCATTTTTTAACTACAAATTTTGGATAATATAGGAATATTATTTTTTAATTATCCTAAGTATGTTATACAGAAGGATGTTGAGAATTCTATGGACTGAACATGTAAGCAATTGTGACACTATTTAGCGGTCGCGTGAAAATTAAAAGCGAGAAATAATTAAGGCGAGAAGAAGCTGAAATAATTAAGGCGAAAAGACATACTGAGCTATGTTATTTTTTTTAACAAAGAAAAGTGGTAAAGATCTTATTTTCATTTGCGAAGAAAAAGTATTTTTTTCGCAGAAGATAGGAAAGTTGTAAGATCTCGGATCTGCCGAATTAATTTATGCTACGAGGCGGCGAATAAAAGATAGCCATCTGCCCATGGCAATAATGAAAATTTCAAATTGGTCAAGTGGCCTACGAAGCTGGGAGATAATTGTCATCAGGTCATGTACTGACCAAGAAAAACATCAGCTGGGCCACCCATGGTGAAAGGAAAAGATTAAACCATTAACTATCCTTCGGAGATATCATTTGGTTTTGAGAAAAACACCTGTTTTATGTTAGACCTGGCCATGATAATAGTTTATTACCGGGAGAGATAATTAGCAATACGTCCAGTTAACCACCCACTTAACGCTGGCGAAAAATCTCGATTGATAAAGTCCAGGTGACATTCGCTTAAGATAGAGATTAAGGACCACACGAGTCGTAGAGGTCTGGTGAAAAAAAAGAGGAGAAAAGAAAAAGAAAAGGGAAGATAATTTTTTTTTCTTTTGGCGATACTTTTTGAACTGAGGCCAGTCTTGCCACACCCACGCTGCTGAGCGTTCATTGGCTGAATGGTGGCGTGAGCGGTAGGCGAAGGTAAACATATGAGAAGGAGGGGAGGACTGTTGACGCCTCTGAGGGGATTGGTGTGAGATTCCCATGTGAGAGAGAAGGGAAACCTGTTGACGCCCACTGAGGAGATTGGTGTGAGATACCAATATGAGAAAGGAAGAATTTAGAAGGAGGATACCCTTAAGAACCCCTCTAGAGCAAAAAGTAATGGACTTCCAAAAATGGAAAGTGATAAATTTTCCTGTCCAAAAAACAAAGAAAATCCTTGTTGTGGATTTAGAATTATCGAGGAACCCCAAACCATGACAAGCCCACACCCGGTTTTGGTCGGCGTCCATATAAGCAGAGTCGCAGCGAGTAAGTTAGTGAGAGAAAGTGGCTGGAGTTGGAGAGACGCAGACGCAGAGTTGAGCTGTGAGCTATGAGACCAGCCTCGCAGAAAGCTAACTGAAGATCCACGCATCCCGACTTCAACTTGTAACCAAGAACAATTTATTTTTGAAGAACGACTTAGACTCACACCACCAAAGCAAGTTTTACGAATATCACCCGAAGATACTAAAAACCAGTTTCTTGAAAAACAATTTAAGATGTTAAGACTCGTCTAACAAACACAAAGTGTCACGAATCCATATAAGCTGGTTGAGAGAAAGATGCAGTCCTGTATTCAGAAACCAGAAATAAAAATATTTGTTATTCTTTTTTTAACACATTTGAACTTTTCGAGTTGTTACTTTATTTTCTTTTACATACTTGTGCGATCTCACCTTTTCCCGGACTCGGCTTGCATTACGGCCCGGCGACTGATTGATTTCGTCTACCTAAGATCAAATCACAACGTAGGTAGGTTAGACTAGAAATCAAAGCAGTTACTTCGGTAACCAGACGTTGGAGGCGAGCTGGGAACGACAAAGCTGATACCGAATCTAACCAGATTTCCATCCGAATCAGCCAAGGGTTAGAACGTCACATTTGGCGCCGCGACCAATACCAAGTCACATTGGTCGTCGCAGGATAGCACGGCGACGGGGACAGAGAGAGGCCGGGGTGACGTCACACAATGACAAAATGGACTCGAAAAGGACACTTATATTTAACATCACAAAGAGACAGCTGAAATTTCTAGGACCCATAACGAGGGAAAAGGACTTAGAAAATTGGTCATCCCCAAGATATACTGAATACCAGAAGGACAGAAGAAAACCTCGCAAAACCTATTTAAAGAGCTTGTGTAAATTGTTGGCAGAACAGGGTTTAGGAGAGATAGCAAAAAGATAAAATGTAGTAAGAGCTACAAAGAACAAGATATTGAGGAGAGTCATGATTACCTTCCTTCCTGAAGAGACAGGGCACATAAAAGAAGAAAATTATCAACTAATATGCGATATCCCATGAGCATTGAATATTACTAAATACAAAGGCAAACATTTGAATAAAGCCAGAGATGAGCATGATGATCAGAATAATATTTCTAGGATGTGTTTTAACAGAGGACGGAAAGTGTGACACTGAATTCCGAAGATATAGGCAAAGAAGATTTCCAAAAGCTAAGCAGAGTATTAAGGAATTAGAAAGTCGCTAGAAAAAGGAGAAGAGTACTAAACTGCTATGCCATATTTGTCCTCTTATATGACAGTGAGTACTGGACGATCTCCTCAAATATGAAGAGGAGACTTGAAGCAACAGAGATGTGGCTCTACCAAAGGATGCTGAGGATACCGTGGACCGAACATGTGAGCAACGAGAAACTTTTGAAAAAATTGGAAGCAAAAAGGGAACGAATACTTAAAATCTGTAAGAGAAGTTGAGGCTTCTGGGGGTACATAATGAGGAAGGGGGGCTTAGAAAATCTGATACTCACAGGACAGATAGACAGCAAGAGGAAAACAACGCATAATATACTTAGAGAGATTGAGTAAATGGATAGCGGAACAGAGCTTAAGATAAATATCAGAAAGGCAGAGAGCTACAAGGAGCTACAAGGGACAGGGAGTTGTGGAGAGTCTTGATCACCTACGTCCTCAGTGGTCACAACACATAAAGAAGAAGAAGAAGAATATATGTGCTTATTAGTATTTGAACCGGGACCAAAGAGAAGAACAAGAACAAGAAGGAGATGAAGAAGAAGGAGAACAAAAACAAGAAGAAGAACAAGAAGGAGAAGGAGAAAAAAAGAAGAAGAAGAAGATGATGATGATGAAGAAGAAGAAGAAGAAGACCAAGGACAAGAAGAAGAAGGGGAAGGAGAAGATGATGATGATGATAAAGAAGAAGAAGAAGAAGAAGAACAACAACAACAACAACAACGAGAGGGAGAAGAACAACAAGAAGAAAAAGAAGAAGAACAAGAAGAAGAAGATGAAAAAGAAGAATAAAAATAAAAGATGATGATTAAAAGAAAAAGCAAAAGAAGAAGAAGAAGAAGAAGAAGAAGGAGAAGAAGAACAATCAGAAGATGATGATAAAGAAGAAGAAGAAAAACAACAACAACAGGGAGAAAAAGAACAAGAAGAAGATAATGATAAAGAAGAAGAAGAAGAAGAAGAAGAAGAAGAAGAAGAAGAAGAACAACAACAACAACAACAACAGGGAGAAGAACAACAAGAAGAAGGAAAAGAAGAAGAAGAAACAGAACAGGAAGGAGAGGAAGAAAATAAAGAAGAAAAAAGAGGGAAGAATATGATGAAAAGAAGAAGAAGAAGACAAAGAAGGAGAAGAAAAAAGTGAAGAACATGACGAAAAGAAGAAGAACAGGAAGGAGAAGAAGAAAATAAAGAAGAAGAAAAAGGGAAGAATATGATGAAAAGAAGAAGAAGACAAAGAAGGAGAAGAAAAAAGAGAAGAAGAAGAAGAAGAAGAACCTTTTTTGGTGCACCAGCGTATATATTATATTTCGGTAGATTTATGGTGCTTTTCACTCGCAGAGATTTTGAGATTTAATGGCTTCAGATTTAAGACGGACATTATACAGTGCTAAACATTATTTTTCTTCTTGAGTTCACACTTTGCCAAAATGCCTCTCGGAATTCCTGTAACATTAATCAAATCAAGAGCGAAGTTACTACTATAGAATATGCAGCACATTTTGCGTTTCTGAAATCTCGAAATGGAAATCTGATTCTAAAAGATGAAAAGAGCAAAGGTCATCTTGCCACGCTTGCGAATGAGCAAAGCTGGAGTAAAATCTGCGATAAAATGTTCGGAAAATAGCCCAGAACATAGAGGCATCAATTTCCACAATTTATAACATCTGAAGAAAATTGGAAATGTAAAGTAAACTTGACAAATAGGTGGCATATGGACAAAGCGAAGTCAAAAGATTTACCATTCCGCAATTTTGCCCGATGCCTTCTGTGGCAGAATAAAAGTGATCAATTCGCTCGAGAAAAAGCATATCCTGTACAACAGAAAGCAATCTGTACAAATTTCTAAAACCATCATTGCAGTAACAAATGATTATCGTCACAGCGTCATCTGCAATGACTATCGGCCCTGACATTTATCTCTCACCATGAATAAATACGGCGCCTTAATCTTTACTGCCACAAACTGAAAGATGTGCAAAGAAAATTGTGTGAAATAAGGCTAGAATTTCACGCAAGAGGACAAAGTTTGCTCTGGGATATGCCTAGGTTAAAGGTTGCTCGAATGACATGCAAAACTTCAGTATATTGCTTTTTGGGGATCTGCCTTCTTAAGCGTTACGGATTCTTTGATCTTCCCACGAAATCGTGAAGTTTTTTTAAAACATATCTTGATAAACATTTAAAGTAAATAAAGTTCTGTAACTACCGAGGTGAAGGCTTTGAATTTATTTATGAATTATATCGTGAAGGTACGAATAAATATATTTCTCTTTGGAAAAATTTCAAATATAAATGATTTATATTTGATATCATGATCTTACTTATAAATAAACAATAATGCTGCATCTATATAATAAATTCGAATGTCAGTGTGTCGCTGTGTTACAATTTTTTCAACTTTACTTCTAGAGGCTTGAACCAAATAAATACCATTTTGGAATCAGGCCGACTCCGTGAAGAAATTAAAAACATTCCAGGCCAGATCCAGATCCGGACCCGCAATCCTGAAATGCTGTATTTTATGTTTTCATTACTGCGATTAATTCCTCCATGTTGGCTTCTACTGATACCAACAATTATAAAGGCACAACTCGATAACTTTCAATAGCTCATGTTCAAATTATATATATACTGTTCTCAATTTACACTCTTTCAATATAAATTTGTTCGTCTTTTCAACTTTACTGCTAGAGGACGTAGCTCAATATATCATATCATTTTGGAATCAGGCCGACACCGTGAGCAAATAAAAACAAATTCTGGGACGCATACGAACCTGAAATTCTTATATCTTCGATTCCCAAGTTTTTATTACTACGATTATTTTCGGCGATTTTTTATGTGATTTTTTGTGATAATTTTTTGTACGATAACAAATTTTACAACTTGGAAATAAATTTGGGTATAATCGAAATTAATTGCGAAATCCAGCAGAAGTCACACATGAAATAAAAATAATTGTTTATACAGAAAGTTAAAACCTGCTTGCATCAAAATGTCTTTTAAATGAGTCGCTGAAATATTCAGTTCATGGCATTTTCAGCATCCTTCTGTAGAACAACATTTGTGTTGCTTCAAAATCTCTTCTTCATCAGTGATAAGATTATCCATCATTCACTGCCATATAGAAGGACTGATATTGCATAACAGTTCAGTACTCTTTTCTTTATACTATGTACACTGTTGTTCTTATCTTTATTAACATATTCATGACGTTTCGGCCTTCATCAGGCGATATATGTTGAAATTTCGAACCGAACCCCTTATTTCGTTCTTCTTGTTCCAATGCCTTTTATGAGTTTCAATTATTTCTCTTTAGTAACTCAACTCTCCAACTTTTTGGCTCCCCTCTGCTGCGTACAGGTATTGAACTCACAACTATTTGGGTCAACTCACTTGATTACTTCGACAAACGCTTTTAACCACTGAGCCATTTGCCATTGCGGAGTTGAGTTAGTAAAAAAAGTTAATTGTAACTGAGATATCCAGAAAAAGGCACGGCATGTGGAACTAGAACAATTTATCCCGATGGACGAAATAAAGGGCTTGGTTCGAAATTCAAACGTAAACAGTGTAAATAGCTACAATACGTCATCTCATAAATATAGAGAGTACTATTTCCTTTGCTTCTAATGATTTTCTTTCTTTTTTAATGCGTTTCATAGCTTTTGGATGGCATAATGTAGTTTTGTTTTGTACACTATTAAGAAAGATAAAAATAAGTTTCTTGTATAAAATGTTACGACGATGTGAGATTACTTCATAGATTATCCTCGTTTCCTCTTCATATTCATACTCCGGGATTCTTTATAATAAGGTAACTTGATATTAGCAGATATTATAGTTTTAAAATTCAAGACGACCATTGGAATGGATTGGTGTGTGTTATCATAGCCCTTATTAATTTTCCTAGGCAGGAATATTTATCAAGAGGCCAGGTGTGATTAATTTCGTTTCTGACGAATATGTCAGTCGAATATGTTTTGTTTTGGAGTGAGGGTTCTGAATGAAATGGGGTAAAATCAAAATATGCATTTTGTCTTTTAATCCCAACATTGAATAATGGCAAACTGAGTCATTCTGACGTGTGAACGGTTTGATATGTGGCCGGAAAATGATGTATAAATTCTGCTCAATTTTGAGGATACTGTGTAACGGACCGGGACGACAGAGACAGACAACAAGTCGTCAGACATACACTTGCACGAAAAAAAGAAAGGAACCAGTATTAAATTGAATTTCTGATTGAACCTTGCTGAACACATGGATCAAGATTCCAAGTCACCGCCTTCTGATCTTTTTGTGTTAATAGATGCCAAACCTATCCGATTGTAAATTATTTTATTCACCTTCATTAAATCGTCTATATTTAACCAAAACCGGCATTATTTCTTCGGTGGGAGTTTGACCTTATTTCTAGCCAACCCAGTCGTCAACAAGATGATTTCTTCTTCTTCTTCTTCTTCTTCTTCTTCTTATTATTATTATTATTATTATTATTATTATTATTATTATTCAAGCACTGGAGTTCTTGTAATATTCCCGTTGTCCATGAAGTCGTACGATCTCAAACAGTTAACAACTTTAGCAGATTATTAGGCGTACCAATAAACGTGACTTTTGATACTCGGCATAATTCCGATTTTCGCAATCCAGGACCTCTAAGTTCTGTGGGTAGAGACCCCAAATCCCCAACTATGAGAATCAAATGACCTGGACGTGCCACATTCTGTAATTTCAAGCCGGATGTCGGTGTATTTCTTGAGTTTGTCATTTTTTTATCTTGATATTATAGTCATCAGCAACAGTCATTGTTTTGTTTTGTCAGCGACGGTGTTCTAGATGGGTGATCTCAAGTTAGCGGTTTGTTGGAATGTGGACTTAGTCATTATCGATCACCTTGTCAGGCTTGTGTATTATTATTATTATTATTATAATAGTTAAATATGAAAATTACTAACTTCCGTCCTCCTTTGAACAGAATGTCAGGAGATTTCCTTAAGTTTTATATTAAGCTCTCAGGAAATAATCAACTAACGGAAAAATCCAAGATGAACAATATCAACCGTCATATTAACGTTTTCATTAGCTTTGTACAAATACTTATAATTTTTTGGAGATTTATATATTTTTATACTTGAAAAAAATTAAATATAACTTTATAACTATAAGAAGATGAACATTCTGTTGAAGTATTGTCTAACATTGTCAAACACTGTTTTTCTTTTCTTAAATCGCGCTCTTCTCTTAATTATTACAATCTGCAAGGACTTCCATATCAATAAGAAAACATTCTATTTTGTGGTCTTTGATCACAATGTCTGGACGATTAGATTTCTTTCTTCTTTCTGTGTGGATTGTAAATTCCCATAACATTGTTAAAAGTCCTTTCTCTGTAAACGGGTAAGGATGATGTTCATATGAGTTTCTTGCATTTTCCTTCCCGTAGAAGTTGCATATTTTCCAGTGCAGATATTAGCCCACTCTATCATACCTAATTTCATATTCAGTGGATGGTAACACAATGCAACCTGATACAAGATGGTCAATTGATTTTGGATATTTATCACAGAATCTGAATTTCGGTTTAGAATAATTTTAGTATGTGAACTTGGTAATATCTACTTAGTAAGCATTGGTCCTGTACAGCAAGAATAAAATCGTCGGTTTCAGCTTTTAACCTTGCATTACTAACTAAGGAACTAACGGAAAATCTCAAGATAAATACACTCCCTATCATGTTACTTACGTTTAGGTTGCATTCCATTCCCGTTGACTGCGTTTAATTTGCTTTGCCCCGTTCATTACCAGTATAAACGTTTTTTCTCAAGATATGCGAAGTTTGTACAATTACCTATTTTTTTTATTTTTTTCATATTTGTATTTAATATTAAACATAAATCGAATAAAAAGGACAGACTATCAAAGTATTACTAAATACTGTGTCGTTTCATTTCTTTTTCTTTTTTTTTTAAATCCCGCTATTAAACTAAGAAGTGGAACACGTACATACGTTCCAGCTCTAAAGATTCTTGAAAAACGGTTGGTTCCCTGTACCGATCCAGTAATTACCTGACTCCTCATGGTATCTTCTACGTTTACAAGAACCTGATCAAGCCGAAAATAGAGAACTGCAGCCATATATGGGCAGAGTTGCCCAGTCTTCCCTTTTCAGTCTTGACAGAGCCCATAAGCGTTTCCGCTATCGTCTACATTTAGAAGAGCCAAATCAGGTCAAAAAATGAAGTATTAATGCCATATAGGGACAGGAAATGCCCAGTCTTCACTTTTCAGTCTCAACAGAGCCAAAAAGGCTCCGCGATCGTCAACCTTTACAAGAGCCAAATCAGGCAAAAAATGGAGTATTACTGCCATATACGGACAGGAAATGCCCAGTCTTCACTTTTCAGTCTCAACAGAGCCCAAAAAGGGTCCGCGATTGTCTACCTTTACAAGAGTCAAATCAGGCTAAAAATGAAGTATTACTGCCATATAGTTTCAGGAAATGCCCAGTCTTCACTTTTCAGTCTCAATAGAGCCCAAAAAGGCTCCGCGATCGTCTACCTTTACAAGAGTCAAATCAGGCTAAAAATGGAGTATTACTGTCATATAGGGACAGGAAATGCTCAGTCTTCACTTTTCTGTCTCAACAGAGCCCAAAAAGGCTCCGCGATAGTCTACCTTTACAAGAGCCAAATCAGGCTAAAAATAGAGTATTACTGCCATATAGGGCCAGGAAATGCCCAGTCTTCACTTTTCAGTCTCAACAGAGCTAAAAAAGCGTCTCCGCTAATGCTGTCAGGCTGATAGACCCCATCTAGAGATAGTTCCTATCCATATATGGCAGCAATACTATATTTTTTGGCTCCAAAGAATAATAATCTGACGGCTTTCTACGATTGATTCAGAGTGATGTCCATACCTTTTTTAAGCATTTGGCACGTAGTATCACCGAACTATTTTTGAAATAAATATACTGTTTTACGAACATATCATGTTGAAACATTGATACTCGTACGATCATCAAAGTAAAGCAACGTTTTCAGTACCTAGATGGGTGACTGCTTGCGAATACCAAGTTCTGTAAGCTAGGATTTGTGGTTGGTGTAATGGATAAAGCCTTGGAAATTAGAAATCAGAGAGCCGAGTTCCAATTTAGGTCGGATTCGGTATATTCAGTTGCGGGCAAATAGCCTTGGGAAAAGTAGAAATACGTCTCTTCTCAATCAGCTATGCGTTCAGTCAGTTATCTGCCATGCGTGAGTAACTCTTAGGCGATCATGTATCTTTCGATACATAATTGACAAAGCAGATTTTTTCCCGCAGTAGATTGCCATTCCTTTCTGCGGCAGCCATCCAAGTCTATAGTACCTGGTCTATCCGGCTATTTACCCATAGAAGAGAATTCATACAATGGTATTAAATGTAATGGATTCGACTGGAATTCGAACTCGGCTCTCCGATTTCTCAATCCGAGCCGCTATACGTTACTCTACCGTATTTCCCAATAAACTCTGACAATCTAAAATATTTTCTATTTAAATAACCCTCAAAAGGTTGATAAACCGTAAAAAACACATCACTTAATGAATATATTACATAATTTTATCATATCGATATTCAATTTTCCTCTTCGTGAAAACGGCACTAAATCTTGATAAATATTTTCAAATTGTTCGCATAATCTACAAATTTAATATGCACTACCGTTTATAAGTCTTTGAGATTATTATCATTTGTCGTATCATTTTAAGGGTCTATGAGTAAAAAGGGGCACTGTAGGGGAGTTACATGTGCCCATTTGGGACATTTCGTTTATATGGAGAGAGTTTTGCCGATGGTATGTGCAGATCCGCATAAAGTAATCTGGTGTCGCTTTGAGATGCTGATGTACCGTGGATTTTACTCACATGATTTTCGGTAAATTTCTTTATCATGCCCAATGCCTCTCTCACAACAGGAATATTTGTAGTTTTAAGTTTCAACATTTCTGTTACTGCGATTTAGAGGTCTTTATAAGTTTTAAACGTCTTCCTTTTTTATTTTAGAAACTTTTACATCCTATGAACAATTCATAATAATTAGTTGGCGGGTACCTTTTTTGAAATTTTTGATGACAATGTCTGGTCTATTTGCATCAATCTTTCTGCCTTTGAGGATTGAGAAATTCTACAGTATAGTCACTCCATCAATATTTTTGACATCATTCGGGTGGTGTTTGTACCATGAATCCGGGACTTCAATACCATAGTTCGACAGATATGTCAATGAATTTATTGTTCTAACCGCCCAGGTCTAATACTGTATTCTTTCCTAGCAATGATTAGGCCAACAGATATATGTGTTCAACAGCTTCATGAAATTTTTGGCATTAACGATGGGAACGATTTGTGCAATCTTTGTCGATTTTAGTCTTGGAGGCATTAGTTAGAAGACATTGGTCTTGCGCTGTCATAATGTGGCATTGTGTCTCCCTTATTATTATTATTATTATTATTATTTCATAGATCAGTACTATAGAAGAATTATTATTATTTTTTTGAACAAATATCTTTCCAACGTCCTTATATCACCAGTATAATCTTTCGACCTCCCTGTGGTTGGTCGAAGCTTCATTAAAAATCTATGCTCGCTCCTGCCTTGCCGTCCCCAGATCCTCAATGTCCAACACTGAGTCCCGAGCCATGGTGTCTTTCGCGAATAGACACATCCAGAAGTGTCACTCTTCAATAAGTAAACTTAAAAAATAATTAAAAGTATTTCCCTGTTGCCAAATACACGTTAAAAGTGATGGAGAATGAACCAGGGAAAAAGTTGTTTTCTACACCAAAATGAAGGTACTGCTCTTCATAATAGAAAAAAAAACAGTAACTTTGGCATTACAGTTTTTGTAAACACCCCATTCTTATGCATTGATAGGAAAACAATAAATAATATATAAGTGTGGTCTAGTCAGCTATATACACACGTAATGGAAGAAAATGTGTATGGGAAAAAAAGCAGAAAAAAGGCAAAAGAAAACTCATTACGATATTTTCCTTTGAGCAAATTCGGTCGAAGATGGCAGAGCATGTATTTTATCAACAAACACGGCGTCTCAGCTGCAAGTTTCAATTTTGAAAACGAGGCGAAAAAGAAAATAGTCGCGAGTGCTTCGAGCCATTGCAGGGATAGTTATGAAAATCGACGGCTCGTAAAAATGGCACTTAAGTAATCTGAGGATGTGTCATTTGGCACAATGGTTATCGGCTCGGATTCAGTGAACCGAGTATGAAATCCGGCTGAATGGAGGCACACGCTGGCTGAAGAGAACATCATTTATTTCGCGTTGGCTACCCGCATGGAAAAATAAACATACAATGAGCAGCTCATTGTAGCAAGGAATAAAAAGTAAGAAAAGAGTTCCAAACTGCTATTTAATTTTTCATCTCCTCTATAGTAGTGAAAACGACATTTGAAAAACTAAAAAGTTCAGATAACTCGAATTTTATTCTGTATCGATATTAAGAACATGGCCCCCTTCTAAGATTTACAAACAAAACAATATTTTTTAATTCTAACAAAAGTCACTCCTTGAATGTCTAATGAATGCTAATCTACAAAAGTTTTTCCCTGAAAAAAATCTTCCTTATTTTTTCCAAGTCGATTTAAATAGTCCCTTTGATTAGATACTTTATGAATTCTCTTGCACATCGTCTAGGCAAGGCTAAGGGATGCAGATGCCATACACCTAACTAAAGAGATATATATGTCATACATTTTAACACAAAATATACATATGCCATACACCTAACTAAAGAGATACATAGACCATACACATTACTCAAGAGATAAAGATGTATAATACCAAACTCAAGAGATACATATGCCATACACCTAACTAAAGAAATGCAGATGCAGTGGCATACTCGTAATTCAAGTGATTCAGAAGTCATACTCCTACTTAAAGAGATGAAGATGCTATAGCCTAATTCAAGAGATTCAGAAGTCATACACCTAACCCAAGAGATAGAGATGCCATACACGTAAATGAAGACATACATATGTCATACACCTACGTAAAGAGATGCAGATGCCATACACTTTACTCAAGTGATTGCAGGTGCCATAGATATAACTAAACGGCGATTCTCCAACGCATATAATTCATAAATATATTTATTCTAAATATGTATTCCTGCAAGGCAGCTAGAGTCAAAATGCTGTCACACATAAATTTATTTACTTATTCTGACCCTAGGTAAGAACTACATCCTGTGGAGTGAAATCGTTTTTAGGGGTTCGTTGTTCGAGCTTGATGGGTAACCCTGCTCAATATCAGGGATAGAGCGAATGTAAATTTAAAAGTGGACACCGATGTCAACACGGAGTCGAGACAGTCTGTTTCATGTTTGAACGCATTCTGCACGCCATGTTTGTTGTTTTTATCTCTACTATTTATATATGCTGGTCAACGGTGCATCATGGATAGTAAGGTCTATTGTATTACCCTTAAACTTATTCGGTGATCGGACGGGACCGGGAGTTTCAAAGTGATGTGGACATAAGCCCAGAATAATATGATATTCGAACAGAAATAGATCGATTCTCATTTAACATGAAACTTTTATAACTTAAATCTTCAAAACAGAAGTTAAACGCGTCTTCTGAAATAATCGAACAAGACAACTGATGAAAATCTTTGATTATTTGATAATTAATTAGGATTCGAAGTTCAGGACCAATTCTTTAAACGTAATCTCTTTCGAAGATCTACAGATTGATAGGGATAACGTTGACAATTTCGTAAGACGGCAACTGTAGTGGATATATGGGAATACGAAAATTATGTTACATTGTAAAAATGGAAACGATTAGATTAAGTTTAAAATGAAGACTGAAAATCCACGTTTCTACATGGCCTCAAAAAACGGTTTCGACTATTGGCAGAAAGACACATCAATTACAGTTAAAATTTAAACGCATAGTTGATTGGTTGATTTGTCTTTTGTCATTTATCAACCCTTTGTGGTTTATTTAAAGCCCAAACACATTTTGGTTTACAGGTACAGTAAGTTTGGATGTGCGGGTGGTGTATTGGATTTCAATCGAAGTGCCAAGCTCCGAATTTATTTGCGTTCGTTATATTCACTTAAGCACAAATAGCTTTGAATCCGCCACTTCTCCCCCAGCTATGGGTTAATTAGCAAGACTTGTATCATAAAACTATTATTATGTAAAACAGTTCTTACAATCTAAAAAAAAATATTTTCAAATCGATCAAAAAAAAAAGAACATTTCGGAATGTGAGAACAATTGCTTTATTTGCAATCGGATATTGCATTTCATTTAATAACCAATATTTAATCTATAGCTGAGGGAAGAGATGGATTCGTAATTTTCCCAAGAGTACTGCCCCGTGACAAAATGCAATGGACCCGAAAGTAATGCATAGAGTACGACAGATATGAGGGAGTAAGAGAATAATGTTAATCAATAAAAGTGAAGGTTTAGTTGTCTTGGGAATGTATATAAATGTTCTTTTCTAGATTCCAATCCTCTCAACAGTTTAGCAGAGAAGACATTTAAGTTTCACTTAGTAAAATGACTAAATGCTGGTTGATTTTACGTAGTGGCATATCAAGCTCTCTGGGTTAGTTAATCCTGGAATTTAAATATTTTGAACACAATTTTATCTATTGAACTAAATACACTTTGAATACACTTCTATAATTTTAATTGTGGATAATACCTATATTTGGTTATTTTTCTATAATATGCATTGTTATTCATTCTAGTATGAAAATGTATTGCCGGACATTTTGCTTTAAAAGTGTATTGTTGATAATTTTACTATATATAGGTACTGTTGGTAATTTTACTATATAAAAATCCATTGCTGCTATTTTAGATATAAGAAAATGTATTTTCATACTTTCATAATGTTTTATTTTTGTTTGGACCTGGGAAAAAAACAATTAAAAGGTGGTTCCGCGTTCATCAAAACTTCCAAT